>KE152681.1:379391-392229 GCA_000411095.1 Aethionema arabicum
CTAAAAGTGAAGAAGGAAAGGAGGAGAAGGCGAAATCGGACGACGAAAAGGCGAAAGCGGGCGGAAATGACGGTGGAAAAGAGGACGGTGAAAAAGCGGTTGGAAACGGTGAAAGCGGTGGCGGAGGAGAAGAAGGGGAAAAAGTTGTGGAAGTGAGGAAAATAGAGAATCCTTATTATTACTACTATTACCAACCGCCGCGTGTAGCGGTTCAACCGCATGAAATGCAACCGCTATATGCTTACCCACCACAAATATTCAGCGACGAGAATCCAAACGCTTGTACCGTTATGTGATGAAAAAACGCTAAACGCTAAAAATGCTAAAGGGTATAATGGGAACAATTTTGGTGAAGTGGGACTTTGCATGTGGTGTTTGGTTTCTCTGTTGTGCAGCTTTTTTTTAAGTGTAACTTTGATTAAAAAAACAAAAACTCTACAATTTGAGGTATTTTTATTCGCTATAAGCAATAAAATAAATAATTTTACAACCGTGTATTATTTATAAAAAAAACTTAAACATTATTTTTAAAATTGCACAAATTTATTTTAACGAAGAAAATTGCTTTGGTGATTCGAAGTGTTATAAGAAATTTAATAACTATCATCAAATTTAAATATAAAGATTTACTAGGTCAAAACTTACTAAATATAAAGAAAAACTTAAACCAACAACATTTTTTATTTCATACAAATATATTTATTGGTATACTTGAAATGTAAATTAGTTGAAAAAGTAGTTGAAGAATGTCAATGTCTATAAATGTTTTTGAAAATACAATATATAAAATTTATAAATATCATCTAAATATCAATAACTATTATAATTCGGTTAGAAAATTAAGCATTTAAACTATAACTGAATCTAAATTTAAATTTCCATAAAAAAATGTTGGTCTATTATATTTATAAGTTAGTTACGAAAAAAAATATTAATAAAAATTACTTTTGAATATTACAAAATAAGATAGTTCTTGTACATTAAAATTATATATGAAATTACACCAAATAAAACATATATGAATTAAATAGGTAGGTGAAAGATATTGTCTTTTGTTGATTTATTATTTAATAACATTTAATGAAAATGATGTTTTATCTTAACACTTTGCCATCAACGTTTGTCAAAATGAAATATGATTTTTTTTTTATTTATCCTAAAAGATTATGATTATTTCTTACGAAATAATTTTGGCCCCATTCCATCATGTTTTGTTAGAAAATATACTATATAATAGAATAATGGTGGCACGTAGTATCAAGTAGAATCAACCATCAATCAATCATTATAATATGAATTTTTAATTTTAATAATATATTTTTAAATTATCTTATATTATCTTTTTCGTTTTTTTGTTCATGAAAATAATGGTCTTCACATTCACATGAAACCCCATGATTTGTTAGATTCTTTTTAGTACCATTATTGTAATCCAATAGATATGACTGTACATTCCATTATTATTATTTTAACAACACAAAAAGAATTCTAAACTCTAGATTTATCGTTTTTATACTCTAAGAACATTTTATCTTAATCAATTATATCTATAACGTTTTTGCAATATTTATATTATCAGTAATGATCATTATGTATTTTTCTTCATTAATACTATATATCTGCATCTTTCAAAATGATATTCATAGTATTTATTCGACAAATGTTACAGAAATAAAAAAATCTAAATAAATTTTATTCTGTTTAAAACTCTATATATGTTACATCCTAAATCCTAATAAAAAAAATAAAATTGAATTTTAGTAAAATTTGTATGTATTTAATTAGAAAATTAATTTGATATATACACATAATTAAAGTATGTATTGTTTGAAAACCAAAAACAGATAATTGATGTATTTTGTTTTGTTTATTATATCTTCTCTATCTATCCCACATATATAATTTATTTATTCTATCAAAAACACGTATATTTATCTATCTAACATATATGAAAAAACCTAATCTGATTTCACTAATTTGTCCATAAACTCTAATAAAAGTAACTTTATAGAAAATATTTTTTTCCGAAAAAAATGTATATTTCGTATTAAAACAAAAAAAAAAGAAATAAAAAAATAAAACGAAGTATCTAATTGCCGCGCGTCGTTGACACGTGCCAGCAAGATTGTGATTTATGACGTCATCCCCGCATTGCAAAGGCAAAGGAACAAAGAACATTCTATTCGAAGCGCTTGGAGTAGACTCTAGATATCCCACGCGCTATCGATTGGCGCGTGAGAGAACTAAACCGTTGTGATGATGTGTCAGATTTAACACGTGGACCCCACGTGACCGCGATGGGGATGGGCCCATGGGCTCCATTTCTCTGAGTACGTACAGTCATGAGGCCACGTGACCTCTACTCTAACTTTTGTCGCTTCTTTTATTTTTATTGGACGCATCTTTTTTGTTTTTAATTTAGTTTTCTGTATTAATATTTAATGTTATCATTTTTCTTCAAAATGAAAAAAAAAACTACTACCTCCGTTCAGAAATATAAGATATTTAAGGTTTATGCATTCATATTAAGAAAACTTATAAAATACTATTATAACTTTCTCTATCATTAAAGTCATCCAATTAAAAATTATTGAGTATTTTTTGTTTTAATAATAAAATGACAAATAAGTAAAATAACATAAAAATTAGCATTAAAAAGTGAGAACATCTTATATTAACAAACAAAAAAAATTTCTAAAACATCTTATATTTTTGAACAGAAGGAGTATATAATAAAAAAAATTACATTCGGCATATTAAAACATATGGCATGTTAGATAAAAAAAAAATAATCCTCATAAATAAAAATAGGTAAATTCATTATTTGATGTCGTAGCTTAGTTATATTTTTTTTTAATTCATATACAACAATAAAAAAACACTAAAAGTTTCATGGCCAGTAAATAAAAAAAAAACCTTTGATTATTCACTAGTTAGTGATCATAATGATTAATAATCCTTTATTTTATGTTTAATATACTTAGATGCTCTTTTTTTAAGTCAAAAGTTTTGAACTAACTCTTCAAACTTATGTTTAATTTATTATTATATTTTGATTATTATAACATACTTAAAACAAATATAAACGCATAATAATTTTTAAAAAACCTTTTATTTAAATGGAAAAAGTGAGGATGTGTTATATTTATATATCATAGCATTTATTGAAATTTGGTTAGTTTGTTTTTCTTCTTTTTAATATAATACAATTTTTTTCTTCTTTCTGTTAAACTTTTGGGTCCATTTTTTTCAACAGTATCGAAATCATGTTGACACGTATTTACATACGTTTTAACTTACGTGTTCTTTCCATGTACGTATATATATATACGTATATATATATATATATACGTATATACAGAAGAGATCATCAAGATAAATAATAAATTAACAATAATTATATACATCTTTAGATAAAAAATTGTAAATATACGTGTGAATTATTAAATCTATTGAATTTAAAAATATTTATCATTAAATGTCTACTATATTTGATTTTTTACACGTATTAATAAAAATAAAATATACATTTGTAATTATGTGGTCAAAATTTCTTACGATTAATTATAAGATTTTTTTTGCTTAGAATTCGGTAGAACCGAATTTGAGGAAACATTTAACCCTAACCCAAAAAGTGTTTGGGACCATATAACATTATTTTTCGATACAATTTTACATCAAATTCATAAAAGTCTAAAATTAATTAATGGATCCATCACTATTACCAATTATTTGTTTCAATTAGTCAATTTTTTAATTTTTGTCACCAAGAATTAAAATATGTTCTCTTTTATTTTTGTCATTTTTATACATATTAATTATCTTTCTATTTTTTTTCATTCTTTAAAATTATCCTATATGATTCAAATGACAATTTACAAATATTTTTCATTTAAGACTGTAATTGTCCATAAACAAATTATCGTAAAAATATTTGAACATATAGTTTGTAGAATATAGTTTATACGATATTTCTCTAAAACATTTTGCTCAAAAATAGCTAATTAAATAAAGAATAATTACTAGATTCTGTCTAGTATAATATTTTTCTTAAAATGAATTACCAAGTATATTTTAAACAATAAAGACTAGTAAAATCAAATATTATAATTAATATATATAGAGAACATCTTAGATGTTAAGCAACCCCATAGGCCAAACCATTTCAACGTCTAACATATTCAAACACACATAGAAATAAATAAATAAATAAAAAGCTACAGAAAATGTTGTTGTGCTTTATTTGTCATTTTAAAAATATTTAAATTAGACGATAAATGTTAGTACAATTGATTTCTTTGTTGGACTCCATACATCAACAAGCATATAAAATATATTAATAAATTTAAAATAAATAGTATTATGAATATTATGAATAGTAGATAAGATACGATTAAAAGAAAAAAACCTTTAAAAACAATCCCATCATTTTATTGGATGGCTGAAAATAAACACTGTAGTTTATGATACGACGCCGCACTAACACTTAAAAGGGTAGTTTCGTCATTTCTTCGTGATTTCAAATCGTGTCTTTTGGGTTTAGTGGGCTTTGTTGGCCCATATTTAATTAAACTTTATAATGATGTAACACGACGGTTGGCCAAAAATACACTAATAAAGAACTTTAATGTCTCTTAAAAAAGACACTACTATTAAAATGAAAACAATTAAAATGATAAAAGTAATTTTATTTTTTAATTAATAATTACAATAATAAAAAAATAAAATAAAATTATTTTATCATAATGTAATTTTTTACACCTTAGAAAATTGATCTGAAATCACTTCCCGGTTTAGTTAGTAGTGAAGAAAATTAAACCCGGTTAAGTTAAACCAGGAATTACCTAACCGAGTTATGTGACTACTGAATCAAGGGGACAGTACAACAACAGGATTTAGACGTGAAGGTGTTCTTAAAGCCTGTGAGGAAATAGAAGAAGATCTTACTCTTTCGAAAAGTAACCGAGCATCAGATATTGAACATCCTTGATTCATTTCAATGGCTACTGGATATTGTGATGATCTGTTCATTTCTACCACCATTGTTCCCTGCAGTAACATACCAAAGAAACACCAATTGCTTCTACTGTTAGTTACACAAACTAATTCCTAATTGTTTGGTCTTAGTCTGGTCTGTGTCTGCAAGGTGCTTAACCAAATAGATACTAAGGGCCTGTTCGTTTTCTAATCTCATAGACAGCAACGAAAATTTGTGTTCGTTTTGTTGTCGCTGGTTCAGAGACGTGTTATTGAAACCTAGATTTTGTCGCTCTCACTCGGCGACAGCGACAACTAAACGAAACAACATTACTTGTCGTATGTTTTGTTGCTGATGCCAGCAACGGGCAAACAAACAGACCATAACTCTTTAACATTTAAACTAAAAGCCTATGTTTGATGTGTCTAATCATACCTAACCATTGAGAACATAGATGATCAAAAGTCTAAATTGATATGATAGGAAACAGGAGTTAGTGTCTTACCTCGAAGTCAGCTAGAAACAGTTGAAAACGTTTCATGTTCTGCTTGATAGAACTTACTATTGTTGGGACTGAAGAGGAAAGAGCAGCTGAAACTTCCATGGATGAATGACCGATCACTTTCTGTACAACCTGCAGAGGGAAAACATGGAGTTGATGAATGATATTTACTAAACGCGATAAAAAAACTGAGGAAGAAGAGATGAGACTCACGTTGTTATGGAGCAAGATCTCACATATGAGACTACCATCATCTACATAGCATATCAGTTCATATGTAGATAGATTCCTGAACTCAAATTTCTTCACTCCGGTTAGAAAACACTGCAAGCCACTTAAAATGGAAATATGAGTTATGAGATTGGGTTTGATTAAAGATTAGTGTTTTAGTAAGTGATTTTAGTACCTTGATTCTTCCTTGAACAAAAGCCATGGTATCTTTCAGGACTGCCCACTTACTGGACAGATTAGATAAGTAAGTGAAAGGCGTCTCCGTATTTGTAGACAGGACATAAGGGGTTTCTACATCAAGAAATATGTTATTGACGTCTGCATCTTCTCCTGCAGTACGTGAACCGGAACCAGATACAGGAGTTGTATCCCTTACATGACCATTTTCGTTATGTGTCTCCTCAACAAATGAAGTAACAGTAGATGTTCGTTGATTAAAGGTATTTTTGCCGCTGTTGTTGGAAATAGGTGTTGTGCCACTGCAGCTACCAGCTGTGGATGCTGTCATGTGAATGTTACTACTAGTCGAGTGTAAATCAGATATAGATCTTCCTCCGAGAACAGAAGGAGTATCGGTCTGCATATGCTCAACCCGTGAAACAGTAGCTTCCACATTGATGGGAGCAGGGGGAGGTTCATTCATCGTTCGTGGGCCGAGATGAGTTCTCGTTGCAGTCAGGGGAATGCCTGCCATAAGTGTTTTGAAAAAGAGTTAATAACCAACAAAAATCTCAAAGGAAAAGGCTAACTAATGGTACAGAAACTGTGAATCCCACTCTGCTATGGATAACTGAGGAAGCATCACAGAAAACTCAGAAACAATGGTTATGATAGTTATCTTAACTTATCAACTTTGCTACGTGGAACCAATGCTATAAAAACGATGAAATCCGCACAAGGATACCCTTTTAGTAAACGTTTGGCATTTTTTGTGAGCTCTACTATGAACGAAGAGATACAAATTTGATATATGCAATTAGTTTCGTTGATCAAACATGCAGTTGTTTCTGCACAAGAAGCATCCCTACCTTGAGGGCCTTGACCATTGGCTTGAGCGTGACTAGCATTTTCCGAGACAGAACTATCTCCATGATTACCAGTATCATTGTTATTTAACGACCACGCAGCTACAGATGCTCTGGTGGCCAATGAAGGAGTCACTCCTGTCCTTGTTCTGCAAAAGTGAAAATACCCAATAAGAACTTTTACAAGAAGGGTAAAAGTTAAAGTTGCAACTGGAGTATATAGAAAAGACTAATGGCAACGTGTATAAGATAAAGGACTTTAAGATGTATTAAAGTAAAATCATGCATCATCTTCCCCAAATAATGCAATCCAATATGTGCCAACAAGCACAGTTTTAATGCCGGTTCCACATACTAGTGCATCATAAGATATTTTCCAAACCAGCAACTCTTCTCAAACTTAGAGCAGCTGAAGAGTTAAGAGCCAACAGAAGTGGTGAAACACTTGCCGCAAACAATATTTTCAACTAAAGAGACACGTAGAACATTTGAAACATTATGTAAACAAAACCAACCAATCTCTGGATAAATATACCTCTTCCCTCTCGGAGGCTTGTTTACTTCAACAACCAGACGCTTTCGAGCCTCTTCCAATTCTTCAACCATACCCCCTAAAACTTCAATAATCTCAGGTACTAGCATTAGAATCCCATGTCGAACTTGTACACTAGATACAACAATCTGCATTTAACTGTCTCTTTCAGTGTTTACACTAAGATCAACCGTGTATCCATTAGGATTAAACCTACAAGTTGAGTAATCAAAAAGGCTATACAGTAGCATTAGAACAGATCTCATATGCTAATTGTACACCCTAAAATGTAATCTACCATTTCACAACTATAATCATCAACAGAACACACACCTTTAAACCAGCAGGAGCCAAAACTTGAAGATCTTTAATAGGTCTGTATTCCATGCCGAAGACTCGTTGAACACCATCTGTCATGGACAACTTAAGGCACCTCTTAAGTCCTGCATTAGGATTGTCATACCTGCCTTTGAGGGCACAGCTGATGTTAACAATTTCGTCGACCTGGGCAACAGAAAAAAGCAACGGTTCAGTCAAATTCACATCGTGTGCACTATACTAATCCACCGGAAAATGAACACCAAAAACGTCAAACAAGCAGATAACCTGCAAAACAAACGGGCCAGCGAGTTCTACAAGATTCATAGACGCAACATTCCGAGGAAGAACCCCACCTCCACATAAATTCAAGTCTGAAAACAGGAACTGCTCGAAGCATAACTTAGCTTTTGCTGCAACGTCGAGATAGGAAAATTGCGGAACGGATCTTTCAAGTCCAGCAAGACAAGAGACCCACCACTCAGTTTTCAGTCTAATCCCCATTCGTGATAAAACCTCACTGATCGGCGAGTCATAGCCACCCCCGGACCCCGACGTATCAACCGGCGTATCAGCCGGATAAGGTGTAGGAATACCAGAATCCGGAACTGTAGGAGTGGGATCATCCGAGACGTCTACAAACTCAACTTCGGACTCCCCGACTTGCTCGTCGGGATTAGGGTTGGAGTAGTCACGGTTGGAAGTCGACGCTGTTGAAATTTCCGGTTGCACAACATTGGCATTATCATCTCTCCGTACTGAATCACCAATTCCGCTAGTCCCCACTACCTCCACCTCTTCTTCGTCGGAGGAGTACCGGAGCCTCAAGCGTCGTCTACGCATTTTTTTCTCCGGCAAAATTTAGGGATTTTTATTTTCCCTCCAAAAAAATTTATTTTCTATTAAACCCATCGCTTATTTAAAAAAATTTAAATTTATCAAAAATCGGAACTAAAATGGGCTTATTGGGTCTAATATGCAACAAGATGGGCCTATTGGGCCTTATGTTGTGTGTATATATGTATATGTGTATGTGTGTGTATATATATATTGGGCAAGGTTTTGCCGCGAGTTGTGTTTTAGTTTCAGTGAAATTTGTTGACTAGAGTGAGAGGGAGCCCGCCTTTGTGTTCTAAAATTTTGGCACCAAATTTTTTGAAATCCCCAAATTTGGTTTGTGTATTTTTCTTTCATAATCTATCGTTTTCTTAAATTTAGGGTTTTCGATTTCTCGCGATAATATCTGAGATCTAAAGGCGTTTTGTTTTTTTGGGGAATCTCGAATTGAGTCAAACCCTCTTTGATTCGATTCAATTAGTCAGACATGACGACTGAAACCCTAGAAGAGAAGACACTGGAAGTTGAATCTCCGGCGAAGGAGAAAGATGTGGTGGATGATACGGAGAAGGAAGAATTGGCTGCTCCGATAAGTGACGAAGCGGAGAAGAAAGAAGAGGTAGAGGAGGATAAAGCGAGAGAAGGCGAATTGGAAGAGAAAGGTGAAGAAGACAACGAAGATGCAGAAAGTGAGGAGGAAAAAGCGGAAGAAAAAGGAAGTGGAAGCAAAAACTCGTCGGAGAAGGAACCGGTGACTCCGTCTAGTGATAGACCTACGAGGGAGAGGAAGAAAGTTGAGCGTTTCTCTTTGGCTACTCCTTATAGAGTTACACCGAGCAAATCTGTTTCAATTGAGAAGGTATTTATTACTGGATGATTTTGGTTTTTCTTCTGTGAAATTCAATAATTTTGTTAGGAACTGGCTGCTTACTAGTTCTGGATTCTGGGCTTGTTTTGCAGGGTCGAGGAACACGGCTTAGAGAAATTCCAAATGGTAAGTATGCACGTGACTTTTATTTGTGTTTCTCTTGATTGGTTTCTTGTGAAAGTTTTGAATCTCAACCTAACTATAAGGCAATCGAAGTAAAGAACAATTTTAGATCTAGAAGATGAAATAGCAGTGAGAGTTGTTGGCCTTTAAACGGTATGGCTATAACTAGGACCAGTATCGTAGACACAAGCACAACTTAGGAAAAGATAAGCTGTTGGCCTTTTTGTATACCTGAGCATGCTATTACTTCCACTGCTTGGATGTTGATAGTTGGATTTCCTGATGTAAGATTTCATCTTTTCCTGTAGAAGATGTATTGTTGTTATCAGGTTTATTCTATTTACTAACGTATTTGGCTTATCTCTGCAATAGTTAATTGCATTGTGGAAGTACTTTGTAAGATTAAGTAATGAAACATGATGGACTGTTCTAAATTATCTGTCCTGTCTTTTACTGGATCTGTAGAATGGAAAGTTCTTTTGAAATGATGTTTAGAATATTGTCTGATGATGTGTGTCATGGTTGTTTCAGTGGCTTATAAACTATCTAAGAGAAAACCTGACGACAACCTGATTTTACTACACACCATTCTTTATGGGAAGAAAGCTAAGGTACTTCAAAAGTGTGAACACATTTGATATGCTCATTTCCCTTTTCAAGCTTCTGATTTTTGTTCATGTAATATGGATGTTGAGTGCATGCCTGCTAAAGAGTTCTATGAATTTTTTGCTTTTCAGCCACAGATGCTGAAGAAAAACATTGGTCAATTCTCTGGTTTTGTATGGTTAGAGAAAGAGGTAACCATTTTGTGTTTTTAAAAAAATTTTGTTACTGTGATGTCTGTATGCTGCTATGCCTTGTGTTAAGACGGGTATTTTAACTATTTTCCAGGAAGAGAAACAAAGAGGACGAGTTAAGGAGAAGTTAGAGAAATGCATAAAAGAGAAACTAATGGATTTTTGTGATGTACTTGATATACCTATTAACAGAAGTAGCGTGCGAAAAGTAGGTATCAAAAAGATGTGGTATATCAATTTTCTTGTACTTTGTTTTATTTCTAATCATTACTCTCTGTCGATACGTTTAGGAAGAACTCTCTGTCAAAGTGCTTGAATTTCTAGAAGATCCTAAAGCAACAAGAGACATAATACTTGCTGATAGAGAGAAAAAGGTATTCCTATTATTTCAGTGGGTATTTTCATTTTCTGTATGGGATATTAAATTCTTTTTCTTCTAATTTAACTTGTGAATTTTAGCCAGCAAAAAAGCGCAAGAGTAAGCAAAAAACTGTGAATTCAGGAGAATCTTCAGAGGCCCCAGCCAAGGTTTGTTCTCTGTTTTATCGTAACTATCATACAGTTTGTATATTCCTTGGCCTAGATTTTTTTGCTACTTGCTGGTATCTGTTAATAGTGCTTCCTTTAACCTTCGTTTTCTAATCTGCTCCTTCTATGGTCGTTATGAGTTTTCTTTCTAAATGTGTATTGTTGAATTGTAATCATTAGCTTGAGTTATTAGATCCTCTTCACCTTTGTTCTTGACAAGAAGATTATGTGCTATTGTTCAAATATTCAAAGAGTGTATTTTTTGTTGCTAAACAGAAGAAAAGGCAAACTAAAAAATCTGGAACAAAGCGAGATCAGCCATCTGACACTGAAGAACAGAAGGATGAAGGAGATGCTGATTCTGAAGGAACTAATGATTCTCATGAAGAAGATACCGCAGCACCAGAGGAAGAAACTGAACATGAAGATATTGAAACTGAAGAGGAGAAAGATGAAACAGAGGATGAAAAGCCATCGGATAAGAAAAGCTCATCAAAAAAGGAAACCTCAGGAACCAAAGGTAAGGATAAACAAGCATCTACTGAAGAAGATTCCCACAAAAACTCTGCAAAATCTTCCAAAAAAACTGCTAAATCAGCTTCTCCCCCAACTAAAAAGCAAAAAGTTGATCAAGATGAAGGAAAGAAACAGCCAAGTAAAAGACAAAGTAAGAACACTAAAAAACAAGGTTAACATCATTCAATTTTTATCTCATTTAATTTTTAGCTAATGAGATATTCTACTGCCATGGATTATATATATACAGGAAAAGCTAAGAAAGGCAAAGTAGAGCCTACTAGAGAAGAGATGCTTGCAATGGTGTCCAAAATTCTGAAGGAAGTAGACTTCAATACGGTAATTAGATAGTTCAATTCACCAAAACAAACTGAGATTTCAGTGATCTAAAACTTTGAATATATGTTCTTATAACACACTGTTTTTGTTTGTAACAGGCAACTCTCTCAGATATTCTGCGGAAGCTAAGTATGTTCTTGAGTATCTGTTTTCTATTCTGCATTCAATTTCTATATACTCATCAAATAGTTACAAGAGCTTTATTGGTAGTAGTAACATTTGGTGTTTGTTTTGATCATCAGGCGACCATTTTGGTATTGATCTGATTCATAGAAAAGCAGAGGTGAAG
Organism: Aethionema arabicum; assembly: GCA_000411095.1. NCBI lineage: Eukaryota > Viridiplantae > Streptophyta > Magnoliopsida > Brassicales > Brassicaceae > Aethionema > Aethionema arabicum. Next base: position 391,275 of record KE152681.1, read on the forward strand.
GAAATCATTACTGATGCTATAAATGAAATGACTGATGAAGAAGAAGAAGATGAAGAAGAGGAAGAGAAAGAGGAAAATGCTGAGCCTGGAAGTGACGCAGAAGAAGAAAAGGAGTAAAGCTTTAAGAGATTATGGAAACTGACACGAAGTGTTACTTACTACAAGAATGGTGAATGTCTTTGGTTTACTTAAAACTGTACTGTGTAATCTCTTTTTAGTATCTTCGTGTAGTTTTAGTGCTTTTTCTTGTGTAGCTTTGTTAGATTTTTTTAATGCTTCTTGTTCTGTGATAGACCCCAATAGATTTTTTTTTTTTTTAGGGTTTTTAATATAGTTTGAGATATATTTTATGACTTTTAAAGTATTTATTTTCGGATTTTATTGATATTTGTTAAACCTAAAAATACAAAATGTGGAATATAATTCACTATTTTATAATGTTTAACTAAGATTTGTGGATTAGTGTTCATTATTATATTTTTCTTAAGAAGATTTTATCAAAGTAAAAAGCTTATAGACTAGTCACACTATTATATTATTTTTTCAGAAAATTCATCAAAAAAAAAAATGTGGACTATACTTCACAATTTTGTTATTTTTTTTTTTTTGGAGAAATTTTGTTGAAAATATGCTAAAACTAAAGTTTCTGGATTATTGTTTACTATTTAATTAGTTGTTCATAATTTTTTTTTATAATTAAAATTTGTGTATATATTTTTGGAAAAAATTGTGGATAATTTACTGTTTTATTATTTTTGAAAAAATGTTAAAATTAAAATGTGTGGCCAATTACCTAATGAAAAAAAAACATTTATCAAAATTAAATATTATTGCTTATTCCTAGCTAGTAAAATATTAATAAAGTATCGTAACATATAATGTATTTTAAATTTATAATGTATATTTTAAATAATTTTCCAGCTATTAATAAATATTATAGTTTTATATTATATTA
>KE152681.1:409738-441506 GCA_000411095.1 Aethionema arabicum
AATATATTAATAAATAATATCCATTAATTAATTCATTAAAATAACATCTCTATCATTTTATAATAAATATTCAAAATAACATATGTTATATAACGGGTTAGTTTGTAGTTTGGACCGTGATTTTAACGGGTGATGGTGGGCTATGTTAAACGTTCAGGTTATTTTATACTTTATAATCACAAATACTTAACTAAATACTAATACATATCACTGTATATTTATATAAGAATATAATTAATTCACGTAAAACAAGTTCATAAAATACGAAAATTATATAATTGAATAATGTTATATCACCTGCAGAAAAAAAATGTTTATCCCGCACATAGTACAGATAAATTGCTAGTTATAAATTATTTTAAGTTGATGTTTTCAATTTCAAATATTTCATACATACATATAAATTAAAGTTATTTAAATCATTTATCCCAGTTTTAACCATAACAATATAAATATATAAATAATTGAAATATATAATTATTTAGAATTATACTTTAATTTTTGTTTTTGTTAATAACTTGAACTTTGTTTCAATTACAATAATTTATTCTTGGAGTAAAACAAAGTAGAAAATAAAAATTAATTACTCTCGTTTGAGTTTGGGCTTGAAATGTGGCCCATCTTGAAGTTTATATAATCCAAGAAAGTTAAAGCCTCAAACTTTGGAGGATTCTCTTCTCCGATAAGCTCCGGCAAAGGTCCGACGACCAAATCATATCTCGGCGATAAAAACACCGGCCACGACATCCTCGTTTTCTCATGGTTTAATGTCGTTTTATGAGACACATTCTTGTATCTTCCATTACTCATTCTCTACAAATCAAACAAATCCACCATAACAAAATCAACAATAACCAAATCGAAATCTACGGCGAAGAACATACCATGATTTGATCGCCGATCATGACGATGAAGGCGGAGGGGATAAGTTCTACATCGAACCAGTGTTCATCCTTCAACACTTGAAGACCAGGAACCTCGTTTACAAGGAGGAGAGCTAAACCACCGAGATCTGTGTGTGCTGTTGCTCCTATGGTTGATTCCGATGGTAGACACGGCGGATAGTAATTGACTCTCAGCCTGTATTGTAGCAATTCGCCGCCTAGACCTTCCTTGAACGCCTCACGACGTAACCCTAATCCCATTGATAAACACTCAAGAATCTTCTCTGATACATTCTTTAACTGCTTTGTGTACTCTTCATTCACCTCCCTGCAACCAAAATCGAAGCTATTTTAGAGAAATTGATGTTTAAATTCGAAGAATTTCTGAGGGTTTTTATTGATTTCAACTCTCTATAGATGTAATGTAACCACAATTGCTCCATATTCGTACTCTTAATTTCTGAGATTTATATGGATTTTAAATCTCTAAACGCAAACACCATAGCTCTAAATCAAACGGATTAGTTTCTATGATTTCTAACGATGCAACCTTATCTCTAAGCGTAACCAGAATTCAACTGTTAATTTCTATGGATTCAACTTTAAACGCAAACACCATAGCTCCAAAATCAAATGAATTTAGTTTCTACGATTTCTAACGATTCAACCATATTGCTATACGTAACCACCATTGCTCCAAAATCCAACTGTTAATTTCTATAGATTCAACTCTCTGAACGCAAACACCATAGCTCCAAAATCAAATGGATAGTTTCTACGATTTCTAACGACGCAACTATATCTCTAGTATCTACAGACTACACAGTTAATTTTGTGAGATTTAAATCGATTTGAATTCGAAAAAGTAGAATCGATTTTGAAACCTGTATTGGGGAGGATTTGTAGGCCAGTATTTGTAGTTGATGGAGGACGGTGGCCAGAGCATATGAATCAGATGATCAACCCAGGAGTTGACATAGTTTAGATCTTTCTTCCCGTAACCGTAACCTTCAAAATCTCCAGAATCATTTCGATTCGCTACGGAGTGTTTTTCCTCTTCGTCGAGTTCGAAAAATTGTTTCCCTACCTTCTGAAACCTCTGTATCAGATCCGTCGGAATCCCGTGGTTAACCACTTGAAATACACCCCATTCTTCGCTCGCTTTCTTCACTGCGCGCATCACGAAGTCTTCATCGGGATTGCTTAGATCAACGACGGGAATGGAATGTTGTTGAGTTTCTTCCATGGTTTTGAGTTTCACGAGAGAGTGATTAAGACGTTGATGAATTAGAGGTGGGAGAAGGTTGTTAATGGTATTAGTTAGAGATTTATAATGATTACACCACTAATTGAAAATCAAACTTTACCGTCAATTAAGCATTAATTTACTGTTTAGTTATATAAAATAGTTGTGATGACGTGGTAAAACTTAATTTACTGTTAATTTTTATTTTAATAATATCTCTCCTGCAATAGTAAGATTGTTCTAATTTTTTTCTTTAGAATTGTTCTAATTATGTAAAATCTTTTATAAAACTAATGTATGTCTTTATAGTTATCGATGTTTTAAATTTTTTGATGTTATATCGTAATGATATTTTAAATCTATCGTAGTATGTTCATTGATGTTAAATCTCTAACTAATACATTAGTTTTATGTGTTTCATGTTGTTCTATGTTTTATGTGTTTCTATATGATTTTTACATTGTTTTAACAACAGTATCCTTCTAATTATTTAAAAAAAAAAAAAAAAAGTATTGAACGATAAAAACTAAAATGAGTTAAAAAAAACGAGAAAGGTTAAAAATATCATTTTATAAATTTTATTAATGTATGCACAATAAAATAAAGTAAAAACTTTATATATAAAACGAAAATGATTTTTTTTTTTAATAGAGTAATTTTTTTAGTTGGTCCATGTAGTTTTAAAAATTTAAGTAAATTTGAAACACAGTCAATTTTAAGAAATCTTTTTTTTTATCGCCAATTTTAGGAAATCTAAAGAAATGATTTTTGTATGGACGAAAGAAATAATAAATTTTACAAATATTTAAATCATGATAAAACGAATATAAATTTTATTCTTTTTACTTGACTCTTACGTCAACTAAAATGACCAATAACTTATTTTAAAGCAACCAAACCCTAATAAAACCGTTAAACCTTGAAATCGTCTCTCATTAAGCCAAAGATCTGATAAAATTTTAACAAACTACTTGAACCAGTTCTCATATAAAAATAGCAGCAAACCACATAACTGCTTCCAGATTCTACTCTACCCTAACCCCAACCGCAGCAACCGTAACCCAAACCGCAGCGAAAACCGGACTAAACCGGTCTTTGAGCTCACTTACAGTCGTCTGTTCTTATTAGGAGGAGCATAGCCTGACATACCCATTCCAGGATCCTTCCTTCTTATCTGCGGTTGCGGATGCGGTTGAGCAATCCCACGCTGCTGCTGCTGCTGCAACGGAACACTAGGGTTTATCCCAGGCTGGCCTGGGAAATTGTAACCCATCATACCTTGTGGTTGCATCCTTTGCATATTGTGTGCAACCATAGGTCTCGGCATTGATCTACCACCCATGGATCCATGTCCTCCCATGTTTCCTGGTCCAGCTACTACTCCTTGAGGTTGATTCATACTTGTTGTACCTTCAAAATCAGTGTTCATATCAACCGGTCGTGTCGGATAATTCACAATCTTCTCCATTGGTTGCGCAGCAACGAATGCATTGCGTCCCGGGACTGGATCCATCCGAAAATACTCGTGTTCCAAGGCTTGTGCTGCTGTAATCCGTTTTAATGGATCGTATTCAAGCATCTTAGATAAGAGATCATAAGCTGAACTTTTCGGATTTAGATGAACAACGTTGTGAAGTCCTGCGGCTTCGTATTTATGACTTTGAATATGTTGAACATCTAATTGCCAATGTGGAAGATGAACTAATGTTGGCCATTTCTCCGTTGTTGGATGACCTAAAACCTTGAAGATCTTGTCTAATTGATCTACTTGAAAAGGATGTTGTCCGGATTTCGCTTCTGCGCCTTGAAACAAAGGTTTAAGAGTAAGTAATTCAGCGAATATGCAACCAACAGCCCACATATCGACAGCGCTTGTGTAATGTTTTGAACCAAGAAGTAGCTCGGGAGCACGATACCAGATCGTTACCACAACTCCGTTATCTGATAACGGTCTTAATGGAGCTAGATATATCCTAGCAAGTCCAAAATCAGCTATCTTTACTATTCCATGTTCTTCTCCATCTCCCATAACCAAGATATTCGAAGGTTTTAAATCTCTATGTATGATCCAGTTGCTATGGAGATAGTTTAAACCATTAAGAAGCTGCCATAGTAGAGACTTAACTGTATACTGATTAATCGGATGCGCGACTTTATCCCTATGATGTCTAATGATTTCATAGAGATCATATTCGGCGTAATCAAAAGCAAGATAGAGAGACATATCTGCGTGATTGATGTGGACGTTGACAAGCTTCACAACATTTTCATGAGAAATCTCTCTAAGTAACATGATTTCGCGAATTGCAGTAGGGGAAACTCCATCTCCATCTTTTGATTGTTTAAACTTCTTGATTGCAATTGGTCTTTTTGGTGGTGATTTTGTTCTAGCTAAGAAAACAAGACCATAAGTTCCTTCACCGATTTTACCTACGAGATTGTATTGTTGTAACCATTCTGGTTTCTCAGTTCCGCTGCTCGAGCTATTGGATCCAATGTTTCTATTGTTTGAGCTTGTGGCATTGCCATCTCCCATTGCTTTGCCAAATACAATACTCAGAACCTAAAGCTTAACGATGTTGCTACAGTCAACAAAACAAAACCATTCTGGATTTCCTGAAATTTGAGCAAAGTTTTCATGATCAGCTTAACGAATCAAAATTACTTTACAGTAAATCAAAGAATACGTCGAAATTGAGCAACCATATGGTGAGATAAAGCACAATAACTCATTGAACATTATAATTCTGACATTGAAATGAACTTTTCTGCATACAAATACTTAAGAGATGATCAATCAAGTGATCTAAGTTACTCAATAGAATGTAATCGAAACTACATAGTTAAGCAACATCAAGAACAAGTACTTGCAGATTGAGACTTTTTTCTTAGTCTATGGCATTAAGATTCATGAGACATTAGAAATCTACACAAAGCAAATTCTAATAGATACATTATAGCATCAACTGATATAATTCAAACACATAGATTCTTAAGAACTTCAAGTTCTCAGCAATGGGATTCTTATCAAATCTCTGGTTCCAGCCCTCTTTGAGGAATGCTACCAAAAGTTATCATAGATAAACCAATGCTAAGAGACGAATATTCATCTACACCTAGATATAAAAAATATGAAATTTTAACAAGGAAAAAACGAGATTGCCTGAAATCTCAAGCTCTAAAGACCAATAAACAAAGGAAAAAAACACCCAAAAAATCCACACCCAAGGAGCTACAACGCCATACCACTAATCAAATACCCAAAGTTCCGATCCCAATTTCAATTTCCAATATTCCAATTACGACCTAATTTTCCAAATCAACGATCAGCGAAATACAAAATACCTAAAGGCTCTGACCAGAAAAAAGCGATCAGGTTAATGTTCAATGAAATCTGAGGTAGATAAAACTGGGCTATAAAGTCAGCTTGAGTAAGCGTCGGCCGCGGAGTAGAGAACCGAGAATCTGAGAAAAATCCGGTGAGATGGGAACGAAAAAGATGCGTTTCGGAAAACGGTGACGTTTAACTAGAAGCCGACACTAAGAATTGATGTAGATAGTAATAATGAAATATCCTGATGCAAAATGCGTGCCGTTTTTTTATTGGACTGCTAAACACTTTGCCGTTTTATCCCCAAAAAAAAGGAAAATTGTGAAAGGTAGGTAGCAACTAGCAAAAGATAACACGAGTGAGTAAAATGCATAAAGACAACGGCTAAGTAAATCATGTAGACTTGTCTTCTGCATCGTCTTCCTTAGGCTGGTCAGCGATTACTGGTTTCTCTGCATCTATGTAACGACCAGTCATTGGATCAACGGGACGGGTTTCTCGTGGCCCGCCTTTACGTCCCATAGCTACCATTGGAGGAGGAGGAAGTAATCCGGATCTGAAAAGGAGACGTTGAACAGGGTCTGATGGCTGAGCACCTACAGATAACCAGTACCTGTTAAACAGTAAACAAGAACTTCCATTAATCAAAACACTACACAGCAAACAAGAACTTTGAATGCATTGCTAACTTCTTGATGTGAGAAAAAAATGAAGTTAAAAACTCCATTATTTTGAGGTTCTAAGCGATCTTGGCATGTATTCCATTACTATCCCAACGCTGTGAACTCCTACTTTCAAGTGATAGATAGGAGCCATGATAGCATCCTAAAGATACTTGAGACCGTAGTCTGAGCAAAACAGAGTGTATACCTTTTAGTTTCATATACCAAAGCAAGAGCTTGGATTCTGTTGTAGGTGGTCTTGGCATGTGTTCTATTACTATCTTACCAGAACATATGGACCATAAACACCTTTCTCTTGATTACACATTAACTATTCCCAGTTTAGGGTTTAGAGTTTGGGGTCTTTTCTAAGTGATGTGTACTAGCATGGCAAGATTCTTTAAGCTACATGATCATAAACTCGTGCAAACCAGGTTATATAGAGTTAAGTGTTGGTATATGAATGTAACTATATACATCAATACATGTAGTTAATAGAGTATCAATATGTTCCACATCTTTCAGAAGTAAAAAGCAACCATGGAGCTTAGAGCCTAAACTATGGTCAAGGGACATGTGATCCAAAACCAGCCATGGGAAACAAGTATGTGAGTAAACGTAAATCTAACCGAAAATGAAGAATAGATAAGAGGAACATACTTTATTCGGTCGAATTTCAGACCCATTCTCTTCCCACCGTCTTGGCCTGCATACAACCGAAACACCGAGATTATGCAAACATCAACAAAGAGATCAATTGCAAATCATATGAAGGAGGAAACATGAACTTAAATAGCTACCTGGCAAAGGATTGAAGTAACCTAGAACCTCTAGGTGCTTTCCATCTCTCGGGGATCTGCTATCAGCAGCCATAACTCGATAAAATGGTCGATTTTTGCATCCAAATCTCGATAATCTGAGCCGTACAACCATTTTCTGTTCTGCCAAAAAACAGAAAAAATGAACAAAGCTAAGCAGTCAGATTTTGGATAATGGAAGAGAAACTGAGGTTTAGTGTAAACAAATACTTAGTACAAACACATTTCAGAGTCTTACGAACTTCAAGTTTTCAGTAATGGGGGATTCTTATCAAGTCTCTGGTTCTAGTCCTCGTTGAAGAACGATACGAAAAGTTAACCTAGCTAACGAATCCTAAAAACCTAAATTCATCCACACCAAGAAATCAAAAAAACGCGAAAATTGACAAGTAATAGAGAAAAAAACGAAATTAGCTGAAATCTCAAGCTCCAAAGACCAATAAGGGGAGAAAACCCTAAAAATCCATACCCAGGAACTACAACGCCATACCCTAATCAAATACCCAAAGTTCCGATCCCAAATTCAAATTCCAATAAAACTCGATTCCAATACGACCAGGGATATACAAAGTACCTTTAGGATCTGAACAGGAAAAAACGATCAGATTAATGTTGGATGAAATCTGGGGGAGAACAAACCGGGCGATGAGCTCAGCTGGGGTATAAGCTTCGGCGACGGAGGAGAGAAAATAGGTTTATCAATATTCTTTAAATTTTTATTAAGCTTTTTTCCATAAAAATAAAAAACAATTTTTTTTTGTCGGGAAAAAACACAATATTTTTTAGCCTTCGCTTTAGCAATTTGTAAAACTGCGATATACTTAGCTATTAAAACAGTAATATGGAAAAAAAAAATAGCTTTTACCATTAAATAGTGTGAAGAAGAAGATTAACAAATAACACAAACATCACATATAAAATAAGAGTTTTTTTTTAATCTAAGATTACAAATCCAAATTGGTGCCCGCTGCAAAATCCAAAAGAAACATAAGTCAGTTTTTGGTACTTAGATACTTCTGAAACTCTTATAAGATATGAAACCTAAGTACAAGTAGTTAAAAGCATTCCCTGAAGGATCTCTCCTGCTCGTTCTGTTGTATCTATCTCTTTCTTCCACCACGTTCTCTTAAAGACAATGTTAGGATCTCTCCTGCTCCTACATTGTAATGAGCAAGTGACATATTATCCTTTAAAAACCCAGCTTTGCCACTTAACTTCTGTTTGTTTGCTGGAATTTGTATCTCTCCAGCTATTTTCTCCTTTAAGCTACCGATGGTTTCAGATAATGATTGAACTGAAATCCCAATGATTTGTCCATCATCCATGTTTGGAACAGAGACCCTGATAATAGCCGGACCCTGTAGCAAACCATTGAGTATATGAGATGCAAGTTCGGACAAAGAAAATGTTGGGAAAATGAGAGGGGGCTTTACCGGATGTTGAGAAAGAAACTGGTCTTCGGGAACAAGGACAGATTCGTCGAACTTTTGTCTCTTTGGCTCTGGTTCCTCTGGAAGAGGTGGTGGTGCTTCTGCTGGTGGTGGCGGAGGAGGTACTCCAGCCATAGGTGGGGGATGCATCATTTGCATTGACGGTGGTGGAGGCATACCGAGAGGATTATATGGTCTAGGAGGTTGAAGATGAGCAAACTGAGAGCCTGGTGGTGGTGGCACCGGCATACCAGGTTGAGGTGGTCGATTCATCATCATTTGAGGTTGTCCAGGTGGCATAGGCATTGAGAGCTGGTGTGGTTGATGCATAGAAGGCATCATTTGAACACCACCAGGTCTTGGTGGACCAGGGTACTGAACTGAAGGAGGAGGACGAGGGAGGTTTAAGGCAAGATTAGGAGGTGGTGGTAATGGCCGAACTGTAGGGACACCTGGCCGAGGAGGAGGAAGAGCAGCTGGACCAGGAAAACTATTAGGATCTCCGTAAGCACCATCACCTAGCTCCTCTCCATTAGCATTTTGTGATAAAGCTTGATTTGCTGTGCGACCGATACTTCCTGTGTGACCATCCCATATAACTTGTTTTGGCTGTTCATCTTTCTTCTTCTCAATCTCTGCTTTAACAGCATTTGAAACTTCTTCTTCAGTTGTTCCAAAGATATCAGGACGTAGACGAGCAAGTCCAACAATATTCTTAGCTATCTCATCATCTTGTGCAAGAGTTGTTTCCCGAATCTTAGCAAACATCCGATCTTTCTGCTCTTTGAACTTAGGATCAATAAGCGAAATTCGCATGTGTTCAGACATCTCGTTTATGGGAATCAGCTCGCCAGTAATTGGTGATATAACAAATTTGGTCGGATCTCTCTCTGTTGGGACTCTATCTTCTGGTCTCTTCCAGTTTTTAACAATTCGCATTGGAGCTTCTTCGTCGTTTACAGTATCTATCTGCATAGAGGTGTTCTCTTCGAGATTAGCTGCTTTCATTCCTTCGGCAACAAGCTTAACTTCTTCTTCATCCATTTCCATCTCAACTTCCTTTCCAGGCTCGACAAAATCATCTTCTTCCATTGTTGATGCTTTGCTTCTCCTTATAACCTCCTCAAGTGTCATTGGAGGTGGCAACTCTTCATCTTCCTCATCAGCAAAATCTATCGATTCGACAACCACAAAGTCATGCCAATCAATCATAGCCATCTGCACTCTCTCCTGCTCTTTCTCATCTTCTTCTTTCTGCCTTTGCTGCTCTTGGGAACGTTCCCATTCAAGGCGATGCAAACAACGCTCAAGTACAGTGGTTAAATCAGCTGTACTCTTTCTCAGTTTCTCTTTCAAATCATTTGGAGGCATCAATACCTCTGAATATGCATCAACGAGAGCTGTAAAGAAAGTGAACATGCTATGTGTTGGCTTCATGAAGTGAAACTGAGGATTGTTAATCTCTCTACTCGTCAATCCTCCTAAGAAAGATCTCCCATTTCGTGCAACAAACTGAGCTGTGAGCTTAATAATATCAAGCTCCTCGCTTGTGATCCCTTCAGGTAGTCTAACTGTATACTTTTCAGGTTCTGGAGGTTCGAGAGGTTTAGAAGGTACCCTGAATTGAGCCTGAAGATCAGGTTTCGCTTCACCTTCACCACCATCAGTAGCTACATCAGAAGGTTCACCATCTGGTGCATCTGAATCAGCAGGCTGCGTCCCATCTTGATTCTGAGCACGGAATTCAGACAGTTTGTGCTGGTAATACGCGTGATAAGGGTCTGAGCCACTCAAAAAGTTGAATTTAGCATTCTTAGCATTACTAGCTATAATCCTCTTCTCAAACTCCGGACCATTTTTGGACACAAACTGTGCCGTTTTCTCTACAATAGATCTGATATCTGGAGGAGGATGAATGATTCCAATAGTTCTCGTGTGAGTTGCCACAGCAGCCGGAGTTTGATTCCCATTGTTTTGCTCTGCTTCCAAATCTTCAGTTTCCTGAGCCGTTAGTTGCGAAGGTGGAAGTGGTCCAAGGTTCCCATCAGCAGGAGGAGCCTCGAGTGGCAATATCGGCGTCGCAAACATTTCTACAGTTCCAACACAACATTACATCAATTTCTCATAAGCAAAACAAGTATATAAACTCAAATGAAATCTAGAATACTCAAACCTAAATTTCAGATTCGAGCTAGAAGCTATCAAGTCTAGAGATATAAACAAAAGCTGAAACTAATCTAAAACCATGAATAATACCCCCTCGGAGATGGAAGAAACCTCTAACTATATTGAAAATCACGATACCAGAACAATAAAGAAGGAATCAGCGATTGCGAAGCTCTGACAACTACGCTTAGGGTTTTGTAACCAAGAGAGAAAGAAAATAAAAATAAAAACACCGTACCTCAGCCGGGAAGTAACAGCTCCACCGCGAGAACCACCGTCACGTCCAGGAGAAGCGTAGCTCGAACTCACTCAAGTGACTTCAAAGCTTAGAAGCGATCAGGTTAATGTTGGGCGGAGAAAAAACTCGGCGACGGGGGAGAGAAACCAAAAGCTAAGGAAATAGGTTTCTTAAAATCCTAATAAATTAATATTAGCGACACGTCAGTTTCTCAGCCAAAACACAAGAAAATAATTTAAATTATACCCTCCAACTTTCTCAGTTTTGAAAAAAACCCCTAAATTTTCAAAATTGTAAATTAAATACGAAAATTTCACAATTCCCTGATTAAAAAATTTCGTAATGTTGGTAGTTAAGTGATAATTAAAAAGTAAACTTCAAAATTTCATAATTTTGTTTCAACTTGCTCCTCTTTATTAATCCTCAGGAACAAGATTTGAGCTGACAAAAACAAGACACAGAAGAGTTTGCTATGGACATTGAAGCAGACCCAAGTAACCTTTAGACATTGTTAGCAATTAAACAAGATCTTAGGCCTCAATTTTGAATCAGAACACTTCAAGATCAGAAACCATTGAACAACAATAAGCATGTGCAGCTGCAACAGAAACTCGAAGAGGTTTAGTTATGGTATCTCAACAACACCTCTGCTCACAATTTTCCCTTCGTTTAAATCTTGAAATGCTTTTCCTGTATCTTCAAACTTGTATTTACTCGAAACTGCATTTGTTAGATTGAAAACTCCTGTCTCTGCTAATTTCACTACTTTAGGTAAATCCTGTCTTGCTCTTCCTCCATATGAACCTATAATCTTTATCTGCACAAAACAAAGATTCAACATTTTCATGATCTTGAAGACATTCTTAAGCTCCATTAAACTATCTTAGATTCTTAGCAACAAACCTTCCTACGAACAAGTCGGTTTATGTCTATTTCTCCTACAGTTCCAGCTTTTGAAAGCCCAATCATTACAGCTTTTCCACCATCTTTAACACTTTGTGTGCATTGCAGGAATGTTTCAGATCTTCCCAAAGCTTCAACAGCAACATCAACACCCATGCCACCTGTTATTTCCTGCAATTTCACAGAAATAATCCTTTAAATCTATGATTTTTGCTGTAATAGACTGTCTAGGTATCATACATACTCTTATCTTTTCTACAGCGTCTTCTTTAGCGGAATTAACAATATGAGTTGCACCAAAACTCTTGGCTTTCTGCAATTTATCATCTTGAACATCTACTGCAATTATATCAGAAGCTCCAAAAGCTTTAGCTATCTGTAAACAACTGGAACCAACACCACCAATTCCAATTATTGCAATAGATTCTCCAGGACGGATCTCAGCGGCGTGAGCCATTGCACCATAAGCTGTAAAGACAGCACATCCTAGAATTGCAGATTCAATGTAAGGTAAAGACTCAGGTAAAGGGGCTAGCCCGTGAGCTGGTGTAACACAGTACTCAGCCATTCCTCCCATACTGTACATATACACTGGTGAATCTGGCAAAGTAAGAAATCTAATCAGGTAAGCAACAACAATGGCTAAAACTGTTAAAAAAAATTAAGTAAATGGCTTAAACAAAGACCATTATGCCGTAGAAATAGACGCGTTTCGCCATCGTATAGTGTTCCTTTTGCTCTGTTAAAAGCAAAGAAGTCTTCACACAAATCATCATGACCCTGTAACGTAACGTATCAGCTCCAAACACAATTACACAGATGATTGGAGAATCCATTAAAAGTGAATCAGAGAATAGAGTACTACAGTTTCTGCACCTTAGAACAATAAGAACAGTTTCCACAAGGCATAATGAAAGCTCCAACTACACGAGAACCGATTGGAAATCTGAGAAAGTGAAGCAAGATTGATCAAAGATGTGACTTCTTAGTGTTTATATGAACAGAGAAATCTAGGTTAAACCTTTTTATGATCTTGTGGTCAGTTTGCGGACCATGTTCGACTACTTCTCCGGTTATCTCATGCCCAATTACACATGGACTAGAGAATGGAATCTCTCCTTTCATCACATGGAGATCAGAATGACAAACTCCACAAGCTACACGGAATTAAGAGAGAAATTGAATTCAATTTTGGATCCTGTAGACTTCAATCCTATAAATCACGAGATAAATGGACATAAATTGGGAGAAGGATTTTACCCCTGGTTTTGATGAGAACTTCATTGGCTTTAGGTCTTGGAATATGAAATTCTTCGATAGTTAAAGGTTTATTAGGCTCCCGATACACAGCTCCACGCATAAAACCACCGGAGCTCACGTGATAGCCAGCAATGGAAGACGGAGATAACAAGGAAGATGTTTGACGATCATCGTCGGAAGCTCGATTGTGCAGTGTCCTAAACAAGCCCGAAGAACCAACAACGAATCTAGATAGCTGCAACACGTCCCTTGCGGCGGAGACACGGCGGAGAATTGGAGCAAATGCCATGTAAAGACGACGGAGGAAGAACAATCGGACGATTTGGGTAAATAAAGAACCACTTTCAAATACTATGATGAATGAACGTAGTCCACGCGCTATATAAAAAGATCTGTTGGCAGTGTTACTCACGCGCATGTCGCTCACGTGTGGGTTTTATTTATGAATTAGAATGACTCAAACTCTCTAACTGGGGCCCGCATCCACGTGGGGACCTTATCTACAAGATATGGGCTCTATTAAGGCCCAATATAGACTTTATATCGGTAATAGATACTGACCCGATATATACTATAATTTTTGTCAATAATATAATTTGAATATTATGGTGCTTTAAATCTAAGAAAATTTCATAAGTTATAATAACTTTTTTGTCTATATTTTTTTTATTATTAAATCTGAAACTCTAAGGTATATAATTAACATATGAATAATTACATAAATACGTATGTCAAAAACATAGATAACTAATTTTCAAAGTGCAAGTTCAATAAAAGAAATTAAACAAAACTTTGCGTAAAAAAAAAATAAATTAAAAAAAACTGATAGATTTTCAAAAATTACCATAATTCAATAGATTTTTGTAAAATATCCTACTATAATAAGAGACAATAACATTTCTGGACATTTTATAAAATTTCTCAAATTAATAATTGTTTTATGTTTATAAAGAATTTTTTTTTGTATTTTTATCTATTAATGATTTAACAATAAAATAATAGAAATTAGACATAGAATTATTAATTAAAAATAAAAATAAAACAAATAAAAACTAGGAAACTTAAATAAAAAAACACACACACATCACAAAACACCTATATATAATGTTTAACATGATAAAAATTAAATAGCTAAATTACTTAATAAAGCAGCACAAGAAACTTGAAAAGTCAAAACCCAAACTTTTATATCTTTAAGCTTTCAACTTTCGAACGACAAGATCCATCTTCAACCAAGGATCATCTTTAAGTAATAAACACTTGGGAACAACCATAACATTCTTTTTAGGAGTTTCAAATTTCACTTCTTGAATCCTCTTCATATTTAAACATGAACTTATTTCCAGAAGAAGTCAACGACAAAGATAAGTGATATGAAAACTTATCAAGCTTTACACCAAGTGGCGCAACACAGCTAACATTAACTTTAACACCATCTGAAGCACTAAAACATTGAACTACAAACAATAAACACTCTTCAGATGCTTTCAAAACATGAACATTATCACTTATACGCATCGATATATGGGTCGGTATACCACAATAACACCGACCAAAATTCACCTTAGAAACTCTATGAATTGTATCGAAGTGATGATAAAGATCTTTGTAATGTCCTTTGTAATCACAGTAAATAAGAGGGCAAGAACATGGACCAAAAAGACACGTTTTTTTATCTTTATAAGAAAAGATCTTAGTACAACCAAACTTAGAGTTTGGACATGGAACAGTGATTGATTCGATAATATTCTCCATAGCTCTACAACGTATTTTACCAATAGGTAAAGTGCAACTAGGGTAGCTCTTGTTCATTAATTTGATGTAACATGAAGAACACAATAAGTGTCCATTATCACACTGAAATGTTAAACAAAGAGAACAATTAATTAACATTAAAAAATAGAGACTTTTAAAGAAATTTAGCAAAACAAATATAGAGAGTTTTATTTATTTATAATTAAAACAATTAATATTATAAAAACTAATAGTTTATTTAATTTTTTCTGCAAAACATTGAATTGGATTTTAAATTGATTCCAAAAAATAAATTTGTACTGAGTTAAAAAAAAAAATGTACTAAATACAATTATGTAACATGTAAGAAAAATATATAAACAAATCTTCTCTAAAAGTTACGCTAGTTTATATTTATATAAATACATATGTATATCAAACACTAGGCAATTAAACATTTCTAGAAACGAAAATTTACAAAGAGATCAGAACTATATATGTAACCTGGAAAACAAGATTGGTGAATGGTTCAACGCAAATGGGACAATGCAGAAGATCCAGATTCAGCAACGTCCCGGATCGTTCGTTATCATCGCCGGTGTCTTCATCACCGGAAAATATGTCCGGTGAAGGTAAAGTCAAAGAGACACGAGAACTCATCAATTAATGGTCAATATAAAAAGTTGGATACATTAAAGAAGTCGCTGCCCATATTTAAATAGGAGACATGATAAATTAAACTCTACTATTAATTAAATTTGAATCTTGGGAAAAAAGAATTTAAAACATTTAAGTTTGAATCTCTCTTTCTTATTTACGAAGAGTTTTTTTTTAAAAGTAAATGAATGGTAGTGATTGTACTTTAATTTCTTAGGGTTCCAAAGTGTTTTGATGAGATTGAAGAGAGTAAATTCAACGAGCAAAAACGACTTTTGAATGGTAAACACATGTCCAATTTTATTTTTAAATATAAATTCCAAAATTGTCAATTATATCCAAATATAAATTTGAAAATGACAAGACATTTGTTACTCGAATAAAAATAAATATATAAAAAAACTAAATAACAATAATCACAAAGTTTTACTGCAAAAATAAAAAAAAAGAAAAAAAAATTCCAAAGTTTGACTAAAACATAACATTAATTGATAAATAATAATTAAGAAACAATAATTAGATTACTAAATTATGTAATCTCTACAACAATCCCTCCTATCTCATCAAACACTCCTCGGAACCATACAAAATCTCTGCCATTAATGTTGAAATCTCTTCGATAATGTAAAAAAGAAAATTGTTACATAAACTTAACTAGGATTTAATTTTTCCCCAAAATCAAAACTAGTGTTTAAAATAAACGCCATAATAAAACATTCATTCGTTTAAGCATTCAATATATTACAAACTTTACTTAATAAACCGGACAAGAAAAAACCTCAAAAACCCAAACTTTATGAAACAAACCATTAATTCAAGCTTGTAACTTTCGAATCACAAGCTTCATCTTCAAAGAAGGATCATCTCCAACACATAAATACTTTGGAACAAACATGAAACCATCTTCAGGAGTTTCAAAATTCACTTCTTGAATCCTCTTCATAACTACTTCACATTCAAATTTGAACTTATATCGAGACGAAGACGACTTCATAGACAATTGATATGAAAACTTATCTAACTTAACACCAAGTAATGGTGCAACACACCTAACATCAACACAAACACCGTTTGAAACACTAAAACATTGAACTACAAACAATAAACACTCTTCAGGTGCTTTCAAAACACAAATCTCATCACTTATATGCATACATATATCTACTGATGTACCACAAAAACACTGACCATAAGACACATTACAATCTTTATGGATTTTATCAAAGTGATGATATAAATCTTTGTAATCTCCTCTATAATCACAGTCAAAATGAGGACAAGAACATGGAGTGAAGAGACATTTTTTCTCATGGGTTTTTTGATCTTTGTAAGAGAAAATTTCACTGCAACCAAACTTGGAGTTTGGACATGGAACGGTGATTGATTCGACAATATCCTCCATAGCTCTGCAACGTATTTTACCAATAGGTAATGTGCAACTTGGACACTTGTTCCTTAATTTGGTACAACATGTAGGGCAAGCTAAATGCCCATTATAACACTGAAATGTTGTTATATTAGAAACACAAATTAGAGGCTATTTATAATACAAGACAAAAATGTGGAATAAAAGTTGCTTGAGATTAAATTGTTTTTAATTTATTCATAAAAATTAATAGATTATATAGTTATGTGAAATGTGTTTCAGAACATTTTAAGTTTTATCATTTATAATGATGTATGATAAGTTTAGACTAATATTTTGAAATCTAAAAAATGAATTTTCAAAAAGAAAGATCTAGTAAAAATAATTGTTTACATGATTTATATAACTTACTAGATTTATAAACACTTTACCAAAAATAAATCTATCTCAAATAATTCAGTGAGATAATTGTATACCAAAAATAAATCTATCTATATATAAATGTTTAAATAAAATATAAAATGAGATAATGTACTAAAAGAGCTAAAAAAATGTAACCTGGAAAATAATATGAGTGAATGGTTCAAAGCAAACCGGACAATTAATAAGTTCAAGATCCAACATCCCCAACCGTTTCTTTTCTCCACTCTCCTCCTCATCGCCAGAAGATATTTCCGGTGTAGATAACGGTGACGGAGACGGTAACGGAGACGGAGGTGATGACGGTGAGCACGAATTAGGGCAGCAAGAACACTTGTTTAATGACCTCTTCCTGGGGCCTGAAATTTCCACCATATCTATAAAACATTGGATGGTTTAGTAAATTAAAGTCGTTGCGTATGTTTATATTCACATAAAAGACATGATTAACCTTTAATTATTGTCACTAATAAATTCAAGAGTTTTTTTCTTTTTTTTTTGGAGTTCAACATTTCAGTCAAAATCTCCGCCGTTAATGTTAACAACATTTAGAAAACTCTTCGATAATGAAAAAAAAAAAAGAGGAAGTAGATTTTACATACTTAACTAGCTAGGGTTTAATCGTTTCTTATCTCCGGTCTTCTCCTCGCCGGAATTTATGTCCGGGGTAGATAACGGTGACGGTGAGGTCTAGTATTCGTACATATATAGGAGAGATGATTAAAGTGTAGATCTAAACAGATCTGAAGAGTTTATAGCTCAGGGGGAGCTTAAATCAGGATCTGACGAACATTGTTGGAAGAAATCGGCCATAGCTTCGCTTGGAGGAAGAGAGTTTGGATAAAATGTTGAGACCTATTGAAGACCTTGAGGGAGTTTTGTGAGACTAAATATCTTTATGGGCCGAAATAACAAAGACCAGGCCCAAACGCCTAAAAGATCTGCAATAGCAAAAGAAAAGAAAAGAAAAGAAAAGAAAAGTTAGGCCCAAATTAAAATCTAAGAGAAGTATAAAAAGGTTGAGAAACTAAATCTTTGAAATTCACATTTCCGGTTTAGAGGATGGTGAAGCTTGTTTTGTGAGCATATCACTTTTAATTTTGGTTTGTTGATTTCGAACAATAAAAATGAAATTTAGACATTAAATTATAAGTGTTGCTTTATATGGTTTAAAGGATGAAATGTTACAAAAGAAAGCAATGTTTGTCTACTTAGATCTAAGACCAGGAACGTTTTTAAGACCCATTTTTCCAAGAACAAGTTTTGTTAAAGCCGGAGGATTATCGAGTCCCATGCTCCTGCTGAATTCATTTGCCAATTCCACAAGCCTGGTCTTGTCTTTTGCTATCATCTTCTGTGAATTGTAGTAACCTAGCCACGCCTGATATGCAGATTCCTTGTTCTTCATCTCCACATGGCTAAGAGCCTTTTGTACCTATATATATATATGATTCCAAATTCAACAAGTTCCCCATTTATATACACATATCAGCTAATCAAGCTTTTCAATTTCTACTAAAGGGGCTTTTTGTCAAGATCAATAGAATAAATGGACTAGGGTATCTCAAAAATAATCAAAATTAAACTTTGGACATAAATTAAACTATGATTTCAAAGTTTAAATTTGAAATTTTGGTTTACAAACTCGTTAATTAAGATTTACAATTAAAAAACAAAACCTAATTATCAAAATTCAGGGTATCAAAATCCATTTTTTTATAGTTAAGGGTTTTTTTCACCAAATAGAGATAGTTCAAATCTAAAATACCATATTCCCTAGAATAAAAGATGTGAAAAGAACTAACCTTTTTGACAGCTTCTGGGTCTATTAATGGAAGAGGAGACTTGGGAACGGGTAAGTCTCTAAGTGTTGATAGAAAGTATTCTTCCCATGGCGCTAACATCAATATACCTTCTCCTTCTTTGCCCTTTCGTCCAGTTCTACCTAGTCTGTGTATATATTGTTCTCTATCTGATGGCACACCAACCTGTAAGAGGGTACAGTTTCAGTGAAATCTGAGAAAAAGAAAGAGTTTTTAATGCTATTTATATGACTGATTTACTTACCTGTACAACAAGTGTTACGTCAGGGTAATCTACTCCTCGAGCGGATACATCAGATGTTACTAGAATTAAACCTTTGGATTTACGGAATTCATCAGAAACTCTGGTTCTGTAACTTTGTGGTTTCCTAGAATGGATTTCTCTAACGTTTAAGTTAAGTTCACTAAGCAGTGAAGCTACTAGTTTTGTAACCATTGCAGTTGTGCAGAACACAATGACCTGTAGAAGATACAGAAGTTAGTGAAATGGGTCAAGATTTCATCGCTTTTTTGATGCTGGGGAAGATCTTGTACCTTATAGTCAACATTATCTGCAATGTGTTGTCGAAGAAGTGTGTATAAAAGTGAGAAATGTTGGTCCAATGATGCAATCATGTGCATTTGTTTGACCTGTGAAATTGAAACAAAAGATGTAAGAAACTTATATAGCACAAGTAATCAATCATATGAGATCATATTCAATTACCTGTTGATTTGTTTCCCCAGTGCTTTCATGAACACAATTGATAAACTCATGATCTCGCCTCAGAGCAATATGACATATTTGGCGAACCTTAACACCAAAACGCACTAAATCAAGACCCCAATTGTGCGCTCAAGCCAATATGACCAAAAGAATTGTGTGTGAAACTGAGAGACTGACCTCTTCAGGTACTGTGGCAGAAAATAGAAAAGTTTGTCTCTGCTTAGGAACTGCTGCAATTATCCTCTCAATGTCTTTGCGAAAACCCATGTCTAAAAGATGATCAGCTTCATCAAGCACAAGAACTTTCACACCCATTAACCTTGTTGCAAAACCTGGAGTGTTCTCTATATGGTCTTTTAGCCTTCCTGGTGTTAAGGTNATCATATGAGATCATATTCAATTACCTGTTGATTTGTTTCCCCAGTGCTTTCATGAACACAATTGATAAACTCATGATCTCGCCTCAGAGCAATATGACATATTTGGCGAACCTTAACACCAAAACGCACTAAATCAAGACCCCAATTGTGCGCTCAAGCCAATATGACCAAAAGAATTGTGTGTGAAACTGAGAGACTGACCTCTTCAGGTACTGTGGCAGAAAATAGAAAAGTTTGTCTCTGCTTAGGAACTGCTGCAATTATCCTCTCAATGTCTTTGCGAAAACCCATGTCTAAAAGATGATCAGCTTCATCAAGCACAAGAACTTTCACACCCATTAACCTTGTTGCAAAACCTGGAGTGTTCTCTATATGGTCTTTTAGCCTTCCTGGTGTAGCCACGAGAATCTAAGGGTTTCAAGATTATTACCAATATTATAACAGTCTCTTAAACCACGCATAGGTCAAAAAGGCAACGGCGATGCTCAAGAAACTAGATCAAAGAATTGACAACGCAACCATGACTAAAACATCAAATATTCTCACCTGACAAGGATTTGTTTGCATACGCTTTTGCTCCAACGCAAGTCTTGTACCTCCAATAACAACTTGAACACCTATAGATGGATGATATTTCAACAATGTGTTGGCTTCTGCTGCAGCTTGACTAGCAAGTTCCCTAGTTGGGCATATAACAAGCGTAAGAATCGGAGGTCGCTTATTATCCAAGCTTGTAGGAGGAGATTTCACAACTACTTCAATTGCAGGAAGCTAAAAAATCAAAATCAATTATAAGCACAGATCCCAAAAGTATAGGCCAACTTATTATACTCATCATATTTCTCACCAAAAACGCTACAGTTTTCCCAGTGCCTGTTTTCGCCTTTGCTAGGACATCCTTCCCTGGAAAAATAGAGAATACCAAAGAAACCAAGTAATTAAAGAAAAACTTAGCAGAAGAAGTAAGCGGATAGACTCGAATTCAAGAAAGATTCACAGAATTCTTAAGTTTTTCATTCTGATACTGGATTGCTAGGACCAAACATATGATCATAAAAAGCTTGCGAGAATCATATCATGGTGTTTTCTTCTTCCTACCTCATAACTCATAAGTCAAATGAGATTAAAAGAGAAACATATACCTTTAAGAATGATTGGAAGAGTAGCCTCCTGCACAACAGTCATTGTCTCGTATCCAGCATCTTTGATTGCTTTCAGCGATAATGGAGACAACGGATAATGATCAAATCTGTTAAAATACAAAGTATCCTCCATCAAATAAGTCACTAACAAAGAAGATAAATTCTGCAGCAAACCTACCAACAATCAAAGAACATAGAGCAGCTTATATTCTTAGAATACCTATTCTTTATCAGACAAAACTCGGAGTTTGACATTACAAAGAACAACTATAACTATACCTTGTCTTACTCAAGTAAGAATCTGAAGTTTTTTCATTTGTAACCTTCTCCTTATCAAACCCAAAAGCAGAAGCTGCTTTCTTCCTTAGAAAATCATTGTCTACATCCTCATCTTCATCATCTTCACTAAGCAAATCCCTAATGCCTCCCATTACTTCCTCGTCGCTACTTTCTTCCTCACTAATAACATCTTTTCGTTTCGAATCTTTCACCCATTTCGCAGAGCCTTTGAAGTTCTCAGTATTCATCTCTTTCCTAAACCCTGAATCGAACGTTGTTCTCTCCTTTCTCCCACGAAAAGATTCTTGACTGCTCTTTCCTTGAATCCTACCATTCCTTGAACCTTCTCTATCACCAAACCGCTTATTCCTAACAGACTCAACTGGATTACGAACTACCCTCCTTCTCGAACCTTCAAACTCATCAGATTCGTTATCGTCACTCTTGAAACGGTCACCGGATCCATTCCTCAAATTACTAACTAAATTACTAAGCTCCTCCTCGTCTTCAATTAAGCTCTTTGAAACACGAACCTCTCCTCTATCTCTACTCCGCCGCCCAGATTCAGAGGTAGAATAGGGTCGGGTAGAACAGGGTCGGGTTAGGTTAACCCGGGTAGAAAAATTGACCCGAGATCCAAATGCAGTATACTTTAACCTAAAAGGAAGCACCCGAAGGAGAAGAGGAACGGAACTAGCCGAATAAATTATAGCACCGGAATTCATTGAAACCAAAATGAGTACCCGGAAGAGATTAACTGAAGAAGGGTACTCTGAAAAATGAAAACCTAGCTCCCGTCGTTGGCGACCGGGAATTTCAAAGAGATAAGAGAACGAAAGAAGAGCTATGGTGGTTTTGTGGGGTTTTGTGGGTTTAAGAGTCGTCCTAAACGATGTCGTATAATGCAGTGCTATAAAAACGGCAGGTCTTTTTTTTAAAACGCTGGGACTGTATGTGTTTGTTCAAATGTCGTGCCGTTTTTTGGACTAATTATAATGGGCTTAACTAATTACTATCATAATTTCACTTTACCGTTTTAACACACTTAAATCTATTTCAATTATCAATTCACAACAACTTTGTAATTATTTAGAATTTTTTATTTATGAAGTCTTCCCCTTTACTATAGCAAAAGTAAAATTTATTCCAATTATCAATCCACAATATATATTTATAGAAAAGTTCCTTAGATCAATGAGATAATTTATATATACAATTATTATATTTGTTTAAATGGTTTTTATAATGATATAAAACTAGATAATATTTAAAAACTTGTTGGTGCATTGTAATCAAACACACGTATGAAAACGTACCAAATGCAACAAAATTAATTCGATCATTATGAATAATATTCCTGGTACGTGGAATTTTATTAAGATCTAGTAGTCAACTTAGTAGTTAAGAGTTTTTATTGCTAACTAATTAGCTTTATATTTATTAAATTAAAAAACAATTACTAAGTTTTTCTTTTCTTTCCTACTAAATGTCATTCTCATTTATCTAAAATTCATTATTACATAAACATATTTGAAAAGTGATAAAAAAATAGTCATTAAAGGAAACATTTGTCAAAAACTAATATACCTTCACATTAATAAACAATATTCTGTCAAACGTAATTTGATAGAAAAAGAAAATATTATTTCTTTATATATATTAGTTGTGGTTATTGTTATAGTTTCTTTTGGCAATTCCTTTAATTTTAGAATTATTCTTGTTACCTTTTTTCAATAGATATTCTTTTATTTTCCAAGGGGAATATAGATCTATTTCCTTAAGAATTTTCAATTTTTTAACGAAACTTTCCAATTTTTTTTTGTCTTTCTTAATATTAGAGATAATATTATATACTTAGAGAAATATTTCCAAAAAAAATAACTGTTGGGACTTTCCTGACTCATAAAAAATAAACAAGACGAAAACCGAATAAAAATAAAATACCGGGATGTTTATGATATTTCACTTTATACCCCGAGTTTTTTTCAGGCGTCGTAATAAAAAAGGCGGGTACTACACGTGTCGGTTGACCAGGCTGTCAGTTGTTTGTTAAAGCAGACAAGCGCGTGACATTAATTTTATCTCTATCTCTTCCCCGCGCCAACAACACTTGACTAAGAACAAAGAAGAAACCTTTTTTTTTTCCATTCATGTTTTTTTTTTTAATTTCCTCAAAAGAATCTCAGACAAGCCCTCATGGCGGTGCTCTGTTAGCTTCAGCTTTGATTTTTTCTTTTTATTATAAAAATAATTATTTAAAACCCTTTAATTTAATAATTAGCGATACAAAGTTTTGTTTATTTTCCTTTTTGAGATTAGATTAAATCAAAATCAATCTAATTTTGATTAAATCGGTGAAACAAGAGGCGCAAAGGCTACGTCTTTAAGCTTTTTCTTTTCTTCTTCTTACCGATCTGGCTCTCTTTCATCTTCTTCTTCCCTCTTTATTGTTTCTGTGAAATGTTCAAGCTGATTAGGGTTTATCAACTGTTTATTGGTTTCCTTTTCATCGTATTCCTTATCCTATCTGTTTTCACAGGTGAGTAACACTGTAAGAGTTTCACTTTGTTTCTAGATTGCTCTTGTTTGAGATCTAATTTTGGGTTTAGAGAGGTAGATTTTTGGGTTTAATTCCGTATTCGTCGTGATCGGGTCTTGTGTCTATATCCTAGATTTGGGGTTTAGGGTTTTGGTTAACGTTTTTAGTGATCAGAAGAAATGTTTGTCTCTGATTCTGAGATTGGTTTTCATGGCTCAATGGGGTTTAGGTTTGATTGAAGTAGAGGAAGGTCTTTTAGGGTTTGTAGAGATTTGCATAATTTGGAATATCTATCTCTTTACCCTAATGTTTTTCTTCTGTGAAATCAGTTCGTTGTTTGATTTTAGATGCTGAAATAGATATTGTAATTTCAAAGATACATGATTCTGATACTTTCTGTAGCTAAGATGTAATCTAGGCAAGAACAAGAACATTTAGTTTCTTTCTTCCTATCTGATAAAGTTTCATGATTGCAGTTTAGCAGCTCTTTCCACAATCAAAGCTGTTTTTGAAAGCAAACGCATATAACAGTGAAATGTAGGTTTATTCTCTTACTGATATTGTTCTCTAGACACATCAACCTCAACATTGCAATTGAGCCTGTAAAAGCCGAGCACGGCTCTAACATCTCTGCTTGCTTTGTGTATTGGTTCATATAGATAACCGAAAAAATGGCTGCGGACCTTGTAAGTGCTGCAACAAGTGAAAAGCTTGCTGATGTAGATTGGGCAAAAAACATTGAGATCTGTGAACTAGTCTCCCGGGATGAAAGGTATGACGAATCCACAGGTTTTCGATCTTTTAGTACAAGTATGACACTAGTAGATAACTTCAGGGGCAAAAACTTGTTCATCTCCATGATATTTTTGCCATGCTACTACATTTTTGTGTTGGCCTACGCATGCTTCACATTTTTCATCTAATATGATTTATTATATTGTAATCAGGCAAGCTAAAGATGTAATCAAGGCAATTAAAAAGAGATTAGGAAGCAAGAACACTAATACTCAGTTATATGCTGTCCAGGTTCTTACTTTTTCCTCTTTTGAAAGCCATTTTAGTGTTTTCGATAAACTCTGGTAATGAATTAGGACTGTTTTCTGCAGTTGCTGGAGATGTTGATGAATAATATCGGAGAGAATATTCATAAACAAGTTATAGATACAGGTGTTTTACCTGTACTAGTGAAGATAGTAAAGAAAAAAGTATGTTCATATGATTTTTTTTTCATTTCTGTTCAAACTTGAGAGTTATGTTGCTTATTAGTTTGGTGGCGTTTTGGGACACTTTCTGTAGTCAGAATTGCCTGTAAGAGAAAGGATATTTCTTCTTCTAGATGCAACACAAACATCTCTTGGCGGCGCTTCGGGGAAATTCCCTCAATATTATTCAGCGTACTACGAATTAGTGGTGAGTTGAATCAATTAGTAGTTTAAATTTCATGTTTTTGATGTTTAAAAAGTAAGAATTGATCAAGAGATTTTGTTCTTACAGCATGCAGGAGTTAAGTTTCCTCAGAGAAATCATTCTACACCTGTTGTGGTCACTGCGCAAGCGGTTCCTAGAAACACGCTAAATGAACAACTTGCTTCTGCTAGAAGTGAGGGAACTACACAGCAGCGGGACCCTCAAACCGCCTCTCCTTCGAGGTATCATCTCTTAAGATATCAGTTTTTGTCCTTTATCTAAAAACTAGTCTTGTTTGAAGAGTCCTTATGCTGTTATCTCTTGCTTTATAGCATCTTACAAAAGGCAAGTACTGCATTAGAAGTCTTAAAGGAAGTGCTTGACGCCGTTGATTCTCAAAATCCTGAGGTATATAACTCTTGACTATGTTGATCAATGATTCACATGGAAAATTCATCCTCTGTTAATGGAAGATTTTGTATGTTCTCTTAGGGAGCAAGAGATGAGTTTACTCTTGATCTTGTTGAGCAATGTTCGTTTCAAAAGGAGCGTGTAATGCACCTTGTGATGACATCAAGGCAAGTTTCCTCTCTGTTTCTGTAAACCATTACATGTTGGTTTCTCTCTTCTGTGGACAACATTTTCAAGTTTATAAAAGCCAATTTTGCTATGCAGAGATGAAAGAGCAGTCTCTCAAGCAATTGAATTGAATGAGCAATTGCAGAGAATTCTCAATAGACATGAAGATTTGTTATCAGGCAGGTCTACATCTAATGGCTATCACTCCAATCTTGAACCTATCCGTTCTACTACCACAAATGGCCATAAAAAACCGGAGCTGAATGGTTCTAATGTAAACCATCGCTCTACTGAATCAAGCAGCTCTATATCGAATCCAGCTCATCTTAAGCTTGAAGAAGATGATGAAGAAGAGGAGCCTGAACAGTTATTCAGAAGGTATGTTCTCTACAATACTACTCTTTCTCTTTATTAGATTCATCCAAGGAAACTAATGATAATCGAAAACTTTGCTTGTAGATTGCGAAAAGGGAAAGCACAAGCAAAACCTGAAGATGAAGAAGAGAAATCAATGGTGGAGAAACACACACAAAGCTTACTTGGATCATCAATTGCAAACGAAAGACTAAACCGTCCTCTGATTCGCCCATTACCAACAGATGAGCCAGTACATGATAATAGCCGTTCACAGTCTCCACCTTTTGTGATTCCACCACCACCTGCAAAACACATTGAAAGAGAAAAATTCTTCAAGGAGAAGAAAGTAGATGGTGGCTCAGGTTTACCAGGTCATATGAGAGGTCTTTCATTGCATAGCCATGATGGAAGTAGCTCAAGAAGTGGAAGCATAGACTTCAGTGACTGATTAAACACTGGTACACCTGAAACTCTTAAGCTTTTTTTAGTTTCTACGTATGTATTCTTTAATGGCGGAAGATGGTATTGTATGTTGTGTGTGTGTGTGTGGGTTTAGTAGTACTCTAGTGTTGTGAAGTTAGAGTATAGCACCATGAGAATCTGTTATGTATACAAGAGAATCCACTTCCTGTCAAAAAACCTGAACACTTATTATTATATAGAGTTTGTTTCTTGTCTGTGTAATGAAGCTGAACTATAATAGATTGATTGCAAAGACTTTGAATTACATGTAGATGAAAAGACAAGAGAATGAACATTAAATAACAGTAATTGCTTACTTTCATGTCGTTTTAGAGGTAGAAACTGACATGAAACAGAGTGTTTTCTTAAGCTTTGTCAGTATTTTGGCAAGATTTTGCTTCTTTCACATGTTTTTCATATTCATCTTCTTCTTCTTCTTCCTCTTCCTCTTCTTCGTCTTCTTCTTCTTCCTCCACATCTTCTTCTTCTTCTTCATCAAAGCCATTAACAGAAGAAGGAGCTGGAGTCCTTGCATCACTAACGATCTTCATTATATCCTCTACGCTTTGAAGAGAGTAACTTGGATTATCCCTTTTGTAATACTTTGCTTGAGCAGGCTCTGTTAGCTCCTTTGGTAAGTTCTTTAAGTACCATGGATGATTCTTTATCTCTTTAAGCGTAATTCTCTGCGTAAGACATTGACATATAAAGTGAAAACATTTTCACTCCAATGAGTTTTTAACTCAGAGAAAAGAGATGGACCTACCTTGGCTGAATTAGTGACGAATATACGAGAGAGAAGGTGTTTACACTCCTTAGATATGTGAACATAGTCCGGGATCTTGTATTGAACTGCCATTATACGCTGCAAGAACATCACAAAATGGTATAAATACTTTGGAGAATTAGAGATAAAACCAGTTTTAATGTTGAGTTATTACTTGAATTGTTTTCCTGAAGTTTCTTGGATCATCAGGATCCTCAAATGGGTAACCACCAACCAGCATTACATAAAGCGTCACACCACAAGACCAGACATCCGCAAGCTATACATAATTGAAACCAAGTAGAACATAACAAAGTGAATAAGCAAAAACATAAAGGTTAAGGATCATGGAGTCATATAACAGCCCAGACATGAAGCCATGTGCAAGTGTGGTCCACCTAAACTGTATTATAAAGTGCAAGAAACTTTTCTTTGATAACCAATCACATGCCAATACAAAAGAAAAAGGGGTTTTTAGAAGATATATGGAGTAGTAAAGTACCTTTCCATCATATTCTCTTCGAGAAAGAACTTCAGGTGCTATGTAAGCTGGAGTACCAACTGTTGATTTAGGTCTAGAATGTAGCAGAGATGACTATACAAGAAAGGTAAATGTATAGATCTAAGTGATTATAACAAGAAACTGAGCAAAGAAATAAAGAATTAATGAGCAAGTTGCAGACCTTAGAGTAACCAAAATCACAGATCTTCAATAATGGTGCAGGACTACCATCAAGAAGTGTGTTCTCAAGTTTCAGATCTCTATGACATATTTGCTGCAAAAACAAAAGAAAAGTTACTTATCTCTCTCAATCAACTTTCATGAGATTTGCTGTATTTTGTATACATACCAAAGAATGACAGTAATCTACTCCGCAAATCAGCTGCTGAAAGAAGTATCTAGCCTGGAAAAAAAAATCAAAACAGATCAAGAAGATATCGAAAAAATAGAGCATAAACAAGTCAGGATTTGAAGAGAATCTCACCTCAGCTTCACTGAATCTACCAGCATTACAGATTCTTTCAAAGAGTTCTCCTCCAGAAGCATACTCCATTACAATAGCAAGATGCGTAGGAGTTAAAACCACCTGCAAAAAATCATTCAAGAACATTCGTTTTGTTAAGCTCCATGATTCTCTGTTATGATCTTGATTGATTTTACTCAATACTTACTTCCTTAAATCTGATGATATTTGGATGCCTAAGTGATCTGTGATTGATAATCTCTCTCGCTACATTCTCATCTATCTGCAAACCAAACAAATAAACCCTAAATCATCAAAAATGTTAAATCATGATCCCAAAAGCTAAGGAGATGTATTTCAAACCCTAAATCATCAAAAATTACCTAAAAATTTCAAACCAATCAAAAGAAAATTCCAATTACAGATTCATCAAAACCTAGAAATCAAACCTTACGGCCTCTCTCAATGTATTTCATAGCAACGAGTTCCTTAGTCTCTTTATGCCGTAAAAGCCGAGCAACACCGAAATTACCAGATCCTAAATCCTTCACAACCTCGTATTTCTCCATCTCCAAATCAATAAAAAGCTATGAATCCTTTATCAATGTATGGTTATATCGAAGCAGGAGGAATGATTGTTGAAGAAATTGAGATATAGTAGTAGTTATATATATAAGCGTTGATCATGGGGATCTGAGAAAGGTCCCACACCTGCGCGTAAATACACTTATACACTCATGTGTATTGATGAAGGAGTAAAGGAAGGAAATGGCCAAATGAGTAATTGGATTGTGAGCACGTGAAGACGATGCTGGATGCTCGAGTTTCCATGGCCAGCTTCGATCCAACGGTCATCAACTTCTCTCTCTAATTTTTATTTTATTTTATTTTTGTTAATTATAAATTACTCTTTTTTTTAATCTTACTCTTTACGGTATGAAAGCCTAATTACAAAGTCAAATTTATATTAAATTTGATTTTTTTTTTGTTAGATTTGGCTTGATTAATAATACATTTATGAATTCTAAACTAATAAAACATAATTAAAAACGGAAAGATATATGTATATATAATACATTTGAGTAAAATTAGTTATATAATGTTATTACTATTATTTATAATCTTTTTAAATATTGAAAACAATATATAGATGCATACAAAATGTTACTTAAACTATGTTGCGAGATTATATTTATATGGTTAAAAATAAATAATAAAAACATGGTTAATGAATTAAGTGTAAGTATACTATATATATTGAGCATATAATTATCCATATAGATGTAAATTTATCTAATTTTAATAAATAATAATATATTGACCATATAATTATTAATCATATCCATATAAACTATATACTATAGCCACTTGCAGATTTCAAATTATAAATTATACCCATTTTTATAAACTAATACTAAACCCACTTGTGTATTAAAAAAATTATCTATAATTAGAAAAATTAAAAAACTAATCAAAAACTAATGGGTTTTCATTAGTTTTTATAAACACATAATTCTTGTTTTCATTCATCAGCAATGAAAACAAAAACTAATGAAGAAATAATGATACTATCATTCATTGCTGATTGTTTAAAGTTCGATCTTCAATTTTGTTCCTCATAACTTGTTATATTTTAATTTAAAATAAAACATTATGCTAAATATAAAACATTTTTATCCCACAATATTAATTTATGGGAATTTTATAATATATGCCAAAGTAACGTACGGTTATATATATTTTCTAATGCAGTGGTAGAGGTCGGTTAAAATATAGACAAAAGAACCATTCAATAATAATTAAATTACTTCTAAAATAAAATGTGTTAATGTGAAATTATATCGACCGACCATATTAACTAAGTTAATATTAAGCCACTTGGCCATCACGTGATAATTTTCATAAGCGTATTGATTCATTTATTACTTCATGTTATAATATATATATATCATTATTGGTTCAATTGTCAAACCTTATATTATATAAATTTATAGTAATGTTAAATATTATATTATATAAACAATTAATGTTTTTTTAATTGAAAATGTTTGACCCATAAGATTCATTTCATGTAAGCTTGTATTGTGAAACTATGGGCCACATGGGGTTATTTACATATCTTCATAACATTGTCATATATAAATTCAAAAGAAGGGTCAATAATGTTTTATGGATAATATTTTTCTTTATTTAAAATAAAATCTATATATATAAATTCAAAAGAATGGTCAAT
Organism: Aethionema arabicum; assembly: GCA_000411095.1. NCBI lineage: Eukaryota > Viridiplantae > Streptophyta > Magnoliopsida > Brassicales > Brassicaceae > Aethionema > Aethionema arabicum. The sequence continues at coordinate 440,492 of KE152681.1, forward strand.
AGTGTTTTATGGTTGTTGAGCAAAAAAATAACATTTTATGGATAATAGTTTTCTTATCTTATTAAAGTTAATATATATTTATATACACACAAATATAACGGTTGCATATAGTTTTCTTATTATAAATGATAATTTTTAATAAAAATATGAATATGTTGAAGATTAAATAGTATTTTGTAAGTATTTATATTATAAAATAACCAATTTACAGAAAAATAGCTGATCTATAAACTCTATAGTGAGTTGTTGAATTATAAAAAAAAAGCTGAGATAAGAAACAAAATTAATTTGCATAATTTATATAGTTTATTTCACTAAGTTTTTACTTTATATTACATATTATTACCGTTATTTTTTTATCCATAATTTTTCTTTGTTTATTTCCGTAGATAGCACTTTCTACTCTAAACACAAATGAAACAGTAAACACAAAGTTATAATTATTTTATCAGATAAAATACAATTTATTAATCAATAATAAATAAATTTAGTAAATAATATTGTTTTAACTTGTATAAGTTGAATTGTTTTTTGGAGGTTGCAAATTTTTCTTCAATATACACGATTAAGTATTAACTTTATTCACGAATTCAACATAGTGGTCTCACCATATTGCAAATTATAAAAATTATAATTTTGCTGTATGCATTTGGGCCCATATTTAATTGATTTATTTTAATATATAATGGGCCTTTAATCCAAGGCCCATAACTTTGTTAAAAATTGTAAATAAAACCAATTTGGTAAAAAAAAAAGGTTATAATGTTCGTCACGTGACTAGGTAAAGTAATGTGGTGGGTGGTAAACCGTGCGTTCCATTTCCCATGACACGTAGCGACAAACCGCCACGTGACCGGTTTTGTCTTTAACTATTTTCCATAATAACATTTTTTAAATTGTTATTTACCGTTGTTGGCCGACCATAATTAGTCTTTTCATATATATATATAACCGATTATATTATATATATATATATTAAAAATATAACAAATAATTAACTTTTTGTGAATTAAAT
>KE152681.1:451337-467757 GCA_000411095.1 Aethionema arabicum
GGAAATATTGTTGCTGGAATTACTAATTGAGTCTGGGAAAGGGAAATATTGTCGCTGGAATCACTTCTCTAAGGGATCAAATTGTAGTCTGAGAAAGGGAAATATTGTTGCTGGAATTACTAATTGTAGTCTGATAAAGGGAAAGATGTCGCTGGAATCACTTTCTTGAGGGACCAAATTGTAATCGGAGAAAGGGAAATATTGTCGCTGGAATTACTTGCTTGAGGGATCTAATCTGAGAAAGGGAAACATTGTGAAACTTGTCGCTTGAGGGATCTAATTGTAGTCTTGTCGCTGGAATTACTTGCTTGAGGGATCTAATCTGAGAAAGGGAATATTGTTGCTGGAAACTTGTTGCTTCAGGGATCTAATTGTAGTCTGAGAAAGGGAAATATTGTTGCTGGAAACTTGTTGCTTGAGGGCTCTAATTATAGTCTGAGAAAGGGAAACATTGTCGTTGGAAACTGGGATCTAATTGTAGTCTGAGAAAGGGAAATATTGTCGTTGGAAACTTGTTGCTTGAGGTGTCGTTGGAATCACTTGCCTGAGGGATCAAATTGTCTGAGGAAGGGAAATATTGTAGCTGGAATCACTTGTCTGAGGGATCAAATTGTAGTCTGAGAAAGGGAAATATTGTCGCTGGAATCACTTGTCTGAGGGATCAAATTGTAGTCTGAGAAAGGGAAATATTGTCGCTGGAATCACTTGTCTGAGGGATCAAATTGTAGTCTGAGAAAGGGAAATATTGTCGCTGGAATCACTTGTCTGAGGGATCAAATTGTAGTCTGAGAAAGGGAAATATTGTCGGTGGGATTACTTGCTTGAGGGATCTAATCTGAGAAAGGGAAACATTGTTGTTGGAAACTTGTTCCTTCAGGGATCTAATTGTAGTCTGAGAAAGGGAAATATTGTTGCTGGAGACTTGTTGCTTGAGGGATCTGAGAAAGGGAAATATTGTTGCTGGAGACTTGTTGCTTGAGGGATCTGAGAAAGGGAAATATTGTCGTTGGAATTAGTTGTCTGAGGGATCAAATTGTAGTCTGAGTTTGGCTTGGACGGCACCAAACTGCTTGAAGGATCATAAGTTGGAAACTTGTCCAGAGGGATCAAATGTAATCTGAGGAAGGGAAATATTGTTGTTGGATTCTTGGTGGAGGGAACTTAATTGGCTGGAGTTAAAGTTTCAAAATTGAAAAGATAAATGAAGGACTAATTGCAGTCTAAGTTGGCTTGGGTTTAAAGATCCAAAAGTGGGGGAACAACATTACTGAGGGATTAATTGCGTAGTCTGATCTTAAATTGGCATTGGTTAAAGATCCAGAAGTGAGGGAAGCATAACGACTAATTGTAGACTGATCAAGATCTCTTCAAGAGATCTCAAGTTAACTTGGTTTAATGATGGGAAAAGTAATCAAGGGACTGATTGTAGTCTGGTCAAGGCTCTTTAAACTAAGTTGTCTTAAAACGAACAGATTTGAGGGAACAAAAGTTGGCTTACTTGGTTTAAGAATTTAAACTGAGAAACTTAAGAAACTAATTGTAGTCCGAGAGTTTTTAGGAACAGAAACAGTAATTGTTCCTTAGAAATTTGCTTGAAGGGTCATATCAATGAGAAACCTGTCTCTAGAACGAGCATATGTTTAAAGGATCAGTCTTCAGCTTTGCTTGGAAGATCACAAGTGAAAAAACTGATCCTAAAATGAACAGATCTGAGGGAACAAAACTTGGCTTGCTTGGTTTAACGCTCCAAAGTAAGAAACCTAAATGAGAAAACGCCTATAGTAACTCGAAATTTTCATTGCCGATGATGAAACTTGAGGCTTTGGAAACCAATCCCTCTATCTTAGGGATTTGAATTGGACGGACCCGAACTGTTTGGAGGATCATTCGTTAGTCTGAGGAAGAGAAATAATTGTAGTCTGAGAGTCTCTGGGAACAGAAACACTAATTGTTCCTTGGAAAGTTGCTAGAAGGATCATATCAATGGGAAACCTGTCTCGAGAACGAGAATCAATCTATTGGTTTAAGGATTTAAACAGAGAAACATAAGAAACTAATTGCAGTCTGAGAGTCCCTGGGAACAGAAACAGTAATTGTTCCTTAGAAATTTGCTTGAAGGATCATATCAATGAGAAACGTGTCTCTAGAACGAGCATATGCTTAAAGGATCAATCTATAGCTTTGCTTGAAAGATCACAAGTGAAAAACTGATCCTAAAACGAACAGATTTGGGGGAACAAAAGTTGGTTTGCTTGGTTTAAGAATTTAAACTGAGAAACGTAAGAAACTAATTGTAGTCTGTCTGAGAGTCCCTGGGAACAGAAACACTATTGGTCCTTAGAAATTTGCTTGAAGGATCATATCAATGAGAAACTTGTCTCTAGAACGAGCATGTTTAAAGGATCAATCTATTGGTTTGCTTGAAAGATCACTGTTGAAAAACTGATCCTAAAACGAACATATTTGAGGGAACAAAACTTGGCTTGCTTGGTTTAAGGATTAAACTGAGAAATGAGAAACTAATTGTAATCTGAGAGTCCCTGGGAACAGAAACACTAAATGTTCCTTAGAAATTTGCTTGAAGGATCTATATGTTTGCTTGAAAGATCACAAGTGAAAACTGATCCTAAAACGATCAAATTTGAGGGAAAAAAAGTTGCTTGCTTGGTTTAAGAATTTAAACTGAGAAATCGTAAGAAACTAATTGTAGTCTGAGAGTTCCTAGGAACAGAAACAGTAATTGTTCCTTGGAAAGTTGCTTGAAGGATCATATCAATGAGAAACCTGTCTCTAGAACGAGCTTATGTTTAAAGGATCAGTCTTTAGCTTTGCTTGGAAGATCACTGTTGAAAAACTGATCCTAAAACGAACATATTTGAGGGAACAAAACTTGGCTTGCTTGGCTTAAGGATTAAACTGAGAAAGGAGAAACTAATTGTAGTCTGAGAGTCCCTGGGAACAGAAACAGTAATTGTTCCTTAATCTATTGGCCGAGGGAACAAACTGGGAAAATGATCCCTGATTACTTTGCCTGAGAAATCTAAAGTAGCTTGAAGGAGGTCATTAGTGGGAATACATAAACAAACGGGCTAACCAAATATGTCATAGCCAATGATGAATCTTTGAGGCTATGAACATCTATTCTCCCATTGTTCAGGAGAAGCTCAACTTGCTGGAATGATAAAACAGTGGAAAAGATAGGTGCCATTTCGTTTGCAGATTAATCTCATATTGGATGGCTACAATAATCAAAACAACTCCAGGTAAGTTCTTTTTTCACTCTTACAATTTTAGGTTAGAACTGGTGGAATCTATAGCTGAACGGAGTAGACTGGATTTAGGTTAGAACTGGAATGTATAGACTATAGGTGGATTTAGGTTAGACTGGATGTAGACTAGGTGAACGAACAAAACTGGATTTAGACTAGGTGAACAAACTAGACTGGATTTAGGCTAGAACTGGATTTAGGTTAGAACTGGATTTAGGCTAGAACTGGATTTAGGCTAGATTCAAAAGTCAGGAAGATTGGAATAAAGATTTGGCTGAAATTTTCCTAAGGGACTAAAAGTGGGAATCTTGGTCCTAAGATATTAATGGAGATGTAAAATGGGAATGTTGACCCTAAAATCTTGTTTGAAGGATCATAATACGGGGTTACTGTCCCAATGTTAGCGGAACAAAACATTGTCTAAGGGATCAAAGTGAGGATCTTGACCGGGATCTTAAACTGGTTTTGGTTAAAGATGCAAAAGTGGGGGAAACATAACCGAGAGACTAATTGTAGTTTGATCAAGATCTCTTCAAGAGATCTTAAGTTAATTGGTTTAATGATGGGAAAAGTAATCAAGGGTCTGATTGTAGTCTGGTCAAGGCTCTTTTAAGGATTTAAACTGAGAAACTTAACTCAGATATTAATTGTAGTCTGAGAGTCCCTGGGAACAGAAACACTAATTATCGTTGAGGGGATCTAATTATAGTCTGAGAAAGGGAAACATTGTCGTTGGAAACTGGGATCTAATTGTAGTCTGAGAAAGGGAAATATTATCGTTGGGAACTTGTTGCTTGAGGTGTCGTTGGAATCACTTGCCTGAGGGATCAAATTGTCTGAGGAAGGGAAATATTGTAGCTGGAATCACTTGTCTGAGGGATCAAATTGTAGTCTGAGAAAGAGAAATATTGTTGCTGGAATTACTAATTGTAGTCTGATAAAGGGAAATATGTCGCTGGAATCACTTTCTTGAGGGACCAAATTGTAGTCTGAGAAAGGGGAATATTAGGGGTGGGATTACTTGCTTGAGGGATCTAATCTGAGAAAGGAAACATTGTCGTTGGAAACTTGTTGCTTTAGGGATCTAATTGTAGTCTGAGAAAGGGAAATATTGTTGCTGGAAACTTGTTGCTTGAGGAATCTAATTGTAGTCTGAGAAAGGGAAACATTATCGTTGGAATTAGTTGCCTGAGGGATCAAATTGTAGTCTGAGTTGGCTTGGATGACACCAAACTGCTTGAAGGATCATAAATACCCCTTAGAAACTTGATAATGCAAACTTGAAAATGCAAACTTGAAAATGCAAACCTTTTGCATAGAGGCACTAATTGTAGTCAATTTTCATTGCCAATGATGTAACCTGTGGCTTTGAAAACCAGTTCTCCCTATCTTAAGGATTTGAATTGGACGGGATCTAATCGCTTGAAGGATCATAAGTTGCAAACTTGTCCCGTGAGATCAAATGTAGCCTTAAAAAGAGAAATATTGTCGGAAAGGGTATAATTGTAGTCTGATCAAGTCCCTTTTTAGGGATTTGAATTTGATGGAATCAAATTCTTAAAAGATCATCAGTTGGAAACTTGTCCTGAGGGAACTAATGTAGTGTGAGAAAGGGAATAATTGTCTGTTTGAAGGATCATAAGTTGCAAACTTGTCCCGTGGGAACAAATGTAGACTTAAAAAAGGAAATATTCTAATTGTAGTCTGATAAAGTCCCTTTCTAGGGATTTGAATTTGACGGAAATCATCAGTTGGAAACTTGTCCCGAGGAAGCAAATGTAATCTGAGAAAAGGAAGAATCGTCATTTGAATCATAAGTTGGTTTGAGGGACTTATGATGATACCTGAGGCTTTGAAAAAGCAATTTTCTTGGTTGATTGGGGATTTGACTTGGTTTTCATAGCCATTTCTCTTGAGGTTCAAAGGTAGAAAATGACAATTGTCCATGAGGACTTATGATCAAAGTAGCAAAATGGTCTCTCGAAACAGAGATCTTAAAAAGTAGAGGGATTAAAAGGGGGAATATTCCTGAGATATCAAAGTTGCTTGAGGTTCAAAGGGCGAAATTTGTCCTTGAAAATGTTTCATTGCCAATGATGATGATACATGAGGCTTTGAAAAAGCAATTTTATTGCTTTGATTGGAGAATTAACTATGAAAGCCAATTCTATTTGGGGTTCAAAGGTAAGCCAAACGTGCTGGAGAAATCAAAAGAAGTCTGAGGGATCAAAACAACAAAAACTGTCCCTGGGAACTTGTCTGGGGATCAAAGTGGGAAAATTATCAATTGAGAACTTATCCGAAAGATGTAAAGTAGCAACATAAGGATAAAAAATGGGAAATTGGTTTCTGGGAATTTTCTTGAGATATCTAAGTAGCCTTGAATGATAAAAAATGGGAACACAAGTGGGAAAATTGCCTTGAGGGATCTAAAGTAGCCTCTAGGGATCAAAAGTGATTGAAAACTTACCTCGATGGATCTAAAGAAGGGATCAAAAATGGGGAAAAATTTGACTTTGAAAACTTGCCTTGAGGGATCGGCAAGAAGGGATCAAAAGTAGCCTTGTGTGGGATAAAAAATGGGAAAAATCGGCAAAAACTTGCCTTGATGGATCTAAAGTAGGACTGATAAAAAATGGGGAGAATTTGGCTTGAGGGATATAAAGTATGAGTGATCAAAAATGGGAACTTGTCTTGAAGGATCAAGTATGACTGGATCAAAAGTGGGAAAAAATTGGCTTTGAAAATCTTGTCTTGAGGGATCTAAAGTATGACAGATCAAAAATGGGAAAAATTTGGCATTGAAAGATCAAAAGTGGGAAAAAAATTGGTTTTGAAAAACTTGCCTTGAGGGATTAAAAAATGGGGAAAAATTGGCTTTGAGGGATCTTAAGTATGACGGATCAAAACTTGGTTGCTTGAGGGGTCTAAAGGTAGTCCGAAGGGATCCAAAATGGGAAAAATTGGCTTTAAAAAACTTTGTTTGAGGGATCTAAAGTAGCCATGAAAGATAAAAATGGGAAAAAATGAGCTTTGAAGACTTGTCTTGAGGGATCTAAAATAGCCTTGAAGGATCAAAAGTTGCAAAGAACACTTGTGTTAGATGCCCTTCTAGTTAAGAAAATGTCTCTAAGTAACTCACAATTTTCATTGCCAATGATGTAACTTGAAGCTTTGAAAACCAGTTCTCCCTATCTTAGGGATTTGAATTGGATGGGAGCTAATCGCTTGAAGGATCATAAGTTGCAAACTTGTCCCGTGAGATTAAATGTAGCCTTAAAAAGAGAAATATTGTCGGAAAGGGTATAATTGTAGTCTGATCAAGTCCCTGAGGACTTGGACGAGGGATCAAAGTAGCAAAATGGTCTCTTGAAACAGAGATCTTAAAAAGGTAGAGGGATTAAAAGGTGGAATATTCCTGAGATATCAAAGTTGCTTGAGGTTCAAAGGACGAAATGTGTCCCTCAAAATGTTTCATTGCCAATAATGATACATGAGCTTTAAAAAAAAGCAATTTTATTGCTTTGATTGGAGAATTGACTATGAAAATCAATTCTCTTTGGGTTCAAAGTTAAACCAAAAGTGTTGGAGAAATCAAAAGAAGTCTGAGGGATCAAAACATCAAAAATTGTCCCTGGGAACTTGTCTGGGGATAAAAGTGGGAAATTATCCATTGAGAACTTATCTGAAGGATCTAAAGTAGTAACATAGGGATAAAAAATGGGAAATTGGTTTCTGGGAATTTTTTTGAGAGATCTAAGTAGCCTTGAATGATAAAAATGGGAACACAAGTGGGAAAATTGCCTTGATGGATCTAAAGTAGCTTCGAGGATCAAAAGTGAAAAAAAATTGACAGGGATATAAAGTATGAGGGATAAAAACTGAAAAATTTGGCTTTGAAATCTTGGCTTGAGGGATTTAAAGTAGACCTGAGGGATCAAAAGTGGGGAAAAAATTGGCTTTGAAAACTTGCCTGGAGGGATCTAAAGAAGGGATCAAAAAGGGAAAAAATTGGTTTTGAAAACTTGGCTTGAGGGATCTGAAGTAGCCGTGAGGGATCAAAAGTGAGAAAAAATTGTCTTTGCCTTGAGGGATCTAAAGAAGCCGTGAGGGATCAAAAATGGGGAATAAACTAGCTTTGAAAAACTTGATCGGGATAAAAAAAATAGGAAAAAATTGGCTTGGAAAACTTGCCTTGAGAGATCTAAAGTAGCTTTGAGGGATCAAAAAAGGGGAAAAATTGGCTTTGCCTTGAGGGATCAAAAGTGGGAAAATTTGGCTTTGAAAACTTGTCTTGAGGGAATCTAAAGTAGACTTGAGAGATGAATAATGGGAAAATTTTCTATGGAAACTTATGTTAAGGATCTAAATTAGTAGCCTAGAGGGATTAAAGGAATCAATAACGGGAAATTGAATTTAGGGAACTTGCTTGGAGGATCTAAAGTAGCATTGTGGGATTAAAAGCACAAAAATGGTCAATGGGAATGTGCCTGAGGTTTAAATCTACCTGAAGGATCTATATCAAAACTGGGGAAAAAAGTGTTTACCCACACAAGGCTGATGATTAGAGATTAGAGACAAATCACTATTCGGAACATTATATGAACAAGCACTTAGCTCCTTTATAATGGATTTCTCAAGGAGATACTCTAATCTCTTTTCTGGGATTATAAGTCCAGGAGGAAGCAGATTATGCAAATGCTCAACAATCATAGATTTTGAATTCTCAATTTCCATATCTTGATCAGAACAAGTTTTCATAAGATTGGATGCAAGCTCATGAACATACTTATCTTCAATATCTAGAGATGCAATGTCATTTCTTAAGATATCGAAGGCATCAACAATTTACTATAAAGTCCATTTATTTGCTTACTTTCATTAAATCCCAAAAAGCATCTCCATTTCCAATTCTTTTCTTAAGGCATCAACTTTTGTTCTTATATATGTATAGTACCCTGTACATGACCAAAAAGATAACAACTTTGCAGTCAATTCATCAAATCAACCATTTACACTAAGCTCCTAATTACTTACTTAAACTCCTTAAATTCTAATGGTTGTATCATCACTTGCAGAAGCCAACATCTGCAGATGAACTGGGTTCCATCATGAGCGTATTGTGGAGGTTACTACTACTAATTTCAAAAAGTTTTTAGTCAAAAAGTATTCTATATATGAAGAAATCTTTAGTTACCATTTGAGAAATTGGTGGCTTCCTTTAAGGGTCTTTCTGGTCCAGTCTCCATATCCTAATGGTCCCATCTTTGCCTGCTGATGCTAACATATGTATATCACTTGGGCTCCAGCTCACACAATTCACAGCTTTTGAATGTCCTTTTAGTACATTAACGTACGCCGTGCGTGATTTATCCAATATGAGTATCTGCAACAACATACATACACCAGAAAGTACTGTGATTAATTCTGAGGAAAATAAAAGCTCTGTTCTTCTAAAAAAACTATGACAAGTCTTTTCACCTTTGAATCCTCACAACCACAAGCAACGAAATTCTGTAAATACCCACCAACACAAGACCTGATATTGAATCGATTTCGTTTATGTCCTGTGTATTTCATCACATAGCTTGGACCATCTTCGATTTTCCAGAGATCAATCTTTTCAGAAGCAAGATTAGCACGAAGATACTTGCTGTTTTTCGAAACCAAAAACGAGTTAATCTTATCATTCTCTGTTGTCTCTTGAAGCATTCTCTCAACGTTATCTTCTCTACCAACCAAAGATATTCCATCATCTCTCAGAGTTACAAACCACTTTCCATCACCAGTCAAACACTGTTCTGAGTACTTAAAGACTCGTTCACCTCTCCAATTTTCTTCCGCAGTTACATCTAAATTCCAAATGTATAAGCTTCTATCTAACATTGTACCAATTATACACATTCCATTAGGAAACCATTCACAAGAACGAGGATCAACACCAACAGCAACACAAAAGTTTTGATACACGAAAAGACAATCTCCTGATTCAACATCCCATCGCCTTATATCTTCACCTACTCCACATGTTATCACTTGTCGATCATCGGGACTCCATAAAACCGAAACCACGGCTGTCTTATGACCTACAAGTCTATGCTTCAACGAAGCTTTCCTATGTACATTGATCTGAGGCGATACAGATCAAATCAAATCGAAAATCGATGATCAGATGAAATTATTCGATCTGATACATCATCGATCTTGTAAAAGAAACCGAAATTGGTTTTACCTCCCATATAATTGCTGATTGATCCTTCGAAGATGAAGCCAGATAGTTGCCATTATGTGAGAATTCCACGTAGCTGGCTTCACTAGAATGTGAATCCAAGATCTGATACGCATTCCGATTTGTGTATATACGATGATTAGCTGGATTGTTTAGATCGCCGCCGCCATCTTCAGCTTTGATTTCACCATCTCGGGTACGCTTACTCCCCATTCGCGCGCTTTCTCCGTCTTGTTTCTTGACCTAGTTTTATTCAAATTAGGATTTGGTCCCAACAAATAAGGGAATTTATTTCCGAGCTTTATCCCTGGAATTTTGAATATTTACCTTAAAGTCCCTTCATTTATTAATTTTGCTCCTTAGTACTTTAAATATTTACTTGAAACTCCATCTCTTTGTTTATTTTTCCCTAAAGCCTTCAGTTGTTTTCCAAAGCTTATGTATGACCCAAAAATTTAGAAACAAACCATTTGTGTAATTATTTCCGAGCTTTTGTCCCTATTGTTTTAAATATTTACCTTAAAGTCCATTTATTTGTTTATTTTTGGTCCCTAGTACTTTGCATATTTACTATAGAGTCCATATATTTGTTTATTTTTTCCCTAAAGCCTCCAATTGTTTTCAAAAGTATTTTTCTGACCCGCAAACTTGTTTATTTTTAGATAATTTAATTGTGTAATTATTTTTGTAAAATACCATATATTAATATACACAAAATCACATAAAAAAGTTTTACTTTTAAGTTTTAACAATTTTTTTTAACCAATTTCAAATATATACTAGGTTGAAAATTCAGTTATATACTTTCATTAAACCCCAAAAAGCATCTCCATTTCCAATTCTTTTCACTATTAGTCTTTAACTTTTGTTCTTATATGTATAGTACCTTTACAAAGGTAATAACCTGTACATGAACAAAAAGATAACAACTTTGAAGTAAATTCATCAAATAACCATTTACACTTGGTTCCTAACTACTTACTTAATCTCCCCTTTTCCTCTTCTTTCCCTGCTTAAGCCCCCAAATCCTAATGGTTCCATCATCACTTGCAGAAGCCAACATCTGCAGATGAACTGGGTTCCAGCTCACACAGTTCACAGCTCTTGAATGTCCTTTAAGTTCCTCAACTAATTCACCGCTTCTATACCATATATACACCTGCAAAAAACACACCAGAAAGTACATTACATATACATGAATTCACAAGTTTTTTCTATGTAAAAAGAATCAAGAATTCACAAGTTTTTGCACCTTAGTATCCTCACTACCACTAGCAACAAAACTTTGCTGATACCCACCAAAACATGACCTGAGTATAGACCGTTCACGCTTGATTCCTCTATAGCTTCTAACAAACTGTGGTCTCCCAGTACTAATATTAAACTTAATCAGCTTCATCTTCTGATTAACGAGATTAACAAGAAGATATTTACTATCTGTTGAAAGTGTAAACGAGGTAACGATATCTTTCATGTCGAAAGATGTTTTCTCTCTGGTTTCCATGTTTATAATTGATAACCCACGCAAATCGTGCATACTTAACATCCATTTGCTATCATCAGTTATGGCTAAATCTGTGAACTTAACAGACCGCTGAGTACTCCAGATCTGACGCCAAGTATCATCTAAATTCCAAATGGATATGGTTTTATCTGACATTGCACCAATTATAAATTCCCCATCAGGAAGCCATCCGCAAGAAACAGCACTTTGTTTTTCATATACGTGAAGACAAACTCCTGATTCAACATCCCATCTTCTTATATAGTCTTCTTCTCCACATGTTATCACTTGTTTATCGTCAGGACTCCATATGACTGATACCACAGGCTGATTGTGGCCCATTAGTGTATGCTTCTGCAAAAGATTTCTGTCTGAACTGATCTGCAAACATAACAGATTGCTAAGAAGTCTTAAGATCAAAACATTAAATTGAATTCAGTAAACATTTAAATCTATGCTTCAGCAAAAGATTTCTTCTGGCATAACATAACGGTCGGCATTGATCTGAAAACATAACAGATTGCTAACAAGCTTGCCTTTTAAGATCAAAACATTGAAGAATCAGCTGAAATTGAATTTCAGTAAAAACTAAATCAGCTCCTAAGTAGGTTTTTACCTCCCATATAATTGCTGTTTTATCCTTGGAAGATGAAGCTAAATACTTGCCATTATGTGAGAATTCTACGTACAATACTTCATCAGTATGTGAATTCAAGATCTGATGAACAACCATTCAGAATATATCAATTAAGTAATCAGATAAGTTATGTGAATCTCTTAGATTTAGGAGATTAGTTCATCATAATGTTTAGAAGCAACAACAAGAACATCATCAAAGCATTTTAGAAGCAACATTTTGGGGATTAGTTCATCACAGTGTTTACCTGTACAGTCTCAGAAGGGATTTTGCGATACTCACAAGGATGATGATCAGAGAATAGAGACAAATCACTATCCGGAACATTATGATATGAACAATCATTCAGTTGCTTTACAATGGACTTCTCAAGGAGATACTCCAATCTCTTTTCTGGAATTATAAATCCAGGAGGAAGCAGATCATGCAGTTGCTCCACTATCATAGATTCTGAATTCACAATTTCCATATCTTGATCAGAAGATGTTTCCATGAGTTTGGATGCAAGCTCATGAACATACTTCTCTTCAACATCAAGAGATGCAATGTCCTTTCTTAAGATATCTAAGGCATCAACAATCTTTTCTAGCTTAATAAACTCAAGAAACTTCTGCTCTAGTAGCAAGAAAGATACTAATACCACAGTCCTTTCGTCATTCAACGCAAGTTTGTGCAATGTAGCAATGCTTTCATCCCATTTTCCAGCCTTCACTTGTTCCAGAAACAGCTTAATCTTACGGGGGTACATAGGAATTCCAGATTTTTCCTCTAAAAGGGCTCCAATTTCATCAAATCTAAGCGAGTAAAATGCTTGAGTGATTACTCTAATGAATTCAGACTTTTTAAGGACATCTTCGGTGCCTAATGTTTCAAAATCCATCAGGTTTTCTGAAGAAGAATTCTCACACATTTCAGTATCGTCTGAATCTGCCATTGATAAACCCTAATTCCGGTCATACAATGTCCTCTGCAGATACAAAAGATTACACAATATTCATTAAGATTTTTACAAATTTGGCAACACAAGATCGTTTCCATTAAATAACCATAAGATTAATATTCAAACGGTCAATGGATTCAAAATCACAATTAAAAAACCGTACAAAAATCTGATAAATCTGAAGTATACCTTTACAAGTAACAGTAAAAACATAAACCCCATTTCGTAAAATCATCAAAGAATCAAAATAAACCAAACAATGGAGTCGAATAGAGGAAGAATCCATTACGGTTAACGAAATACACTAGCGAAATTGAGCAAGAAGCAGCAAAGAGTTAATGAAAACTTCAATCTTACAAAGAAGCAAACCCAGAAATTAAAGAAAACAATGGATTCAGCGATGGTTGACTAGAGAGAGCAAAAGGCAAAAACCTAGAACTGCGAAATGAACAGAAAGAAAGAGAGATGCGTTCAAGAGAGGAGAAGAAGAAAAGAAATTGACGATGAAGAAGAATCAGAGAAAACTACCCTGATGAAGATTTCACTCTCAAACAATTTTTCTAATTAATTTGATTTCGGTTAGGTTAATTTTATTTATTTAATAATTTTTTTATTTTAAGATAAGAGAAACAATATGGGCCCAAATAGAGCCCAATAAGGTAATTCGCGCGCTTTCTCCGTCGTTTTCTTGACCTAATTCAAATTAGGTAACTTATTTCTGGGCTATGTCCCTAATGTTTTAAATATTTACCTTGAAGTCCATTTATTTGTTTATTTTCTATAAAGCCTCCAATTGTTTTTTAAAGTTTATCTATGACCCATAAATTGTTTCTCTTTGGATAATTTAGAAAATACCATGTGCGTATTTATTACCATATAGTAGTACCAATTTCAAATTTTACTTTCGACAACTTTCTTTTTACACATTCATTAAATTTGCCAAAAAACATCTCTATTTCCAATTCTTTTCACTATTAGACTTTGACTTTTAATCTTATCTCTATAGTACCCTGTACATGACCAAAAAAGATAAACAACTTTGTAAGTCAATTCATCAAATCACCATTTACACTTTCTAACTACTTACTTAAACTCCCCAAATCCTAATGGTTCTATCATCACTTGCAGAAGCCAACATCTGCAGATGAACTGGGTTCCAGCTCACACAATTCACAACTCCTGAATGTCCTTTAAGTTCCTCAACTAATTCACCGCTTCTATACCATATATACACCTGCAACAAACACACCGAAAGTACATTACATATACATGAATTCACAAGTTTTTCTAATATAAAAAGAATCAAGAATTCACAAGTTTTTGCACCTTACAATCCTCACTACCACTAGCAACAAAACTTTCCTTATACCCACCAAAACATGACCTGATTACAAACCGTTCACGCTTGATTCCTNTCCAGCTCACACAATTCACAACTCCTGAATGTCCTTTAAGTTCCTCAACTAATTCACCGCTTCTATACCATATATACACCTGCAACAAACACACCGAAAGTACATTACATATACATGAATTCACAAGTTTTTCTAATATAAAAAGAATCAAGAATTCACAAGTTTTTGCACCTTACAATCCTCACTACCACTAGCAACAAAACTTTCCTTATACCCACCAAAACATGACCTGATTACAAACCGTTCACGCTTGATTCCTGTATAGCTTCTAACAAACCATGGTCTCTCGCGAGTGTCAATGTTATACAGACAGATCTCCTGACTAATGAGATTAACAAGAAGATGTTCGTTGTCTGTTGAAAGTGTAAACGAGGTAATGATATCTTCCGTGTCGATAAATGTTTGCTCTCTTGTTTCTCTGTTTACAATTGATAATACACACAAATGGTGCATACTTATCACCCACTTGCTTTCATTAGTTATGGCTAAATCTGTTAGCCTAACAAACCGTTGGTTTGCCCACCTCTGACGCAAATCGATAGTACCGTTTGAATTCCAAATGCATATTGCTTTATCTGACATTGCACCAATTATAGAGTACCCATCAGGAAACCATCCACAAGAAACAGTATCAGAACCATTTTTTCTATAACTCCTGAATTAACTTCTTCTTCTCCACATGTTATCACTTCTGTATCATTAGGACTCCAGTGGACTGATACCACAGGCTTATTGTGGCCTATTAATCTATGCATCAGCGTAACTTTTCTGTCTGAATGTAACTGCAAACATAAAAGATTGTGAACAAGTCTTAAGATCAAAACATTGGATTGAAGTTTTCAGTGAAAACTAAATCAGCTCCCAAGTAAGTTTTACCTCCCATATAATTGCTGTTTTATCCTTGGAATATGAAGCCAAATACTTTCCCTTATGTGAGAATTCCAAGTACCATACTTCATCAGCATGTGAATCCAAGATCTGATGAACAGTCATTCAGAAATATATCAATTAAGTAGCATTCAGAAAAGAAAAAACAATATTTTGGAGATTAGTTCATCATAGTGTTTACCTGCACAGTCTCACAAGGAATTTTGTGATTCACACAAGGCCGATGATAAGACAATATAGACATATCACTATCTGGAACATTATGATATGAACAAGCATCCAGCTCCTTTAAAATGGATTTCTCAAGGACATATTCCAATCTCTTTTTTGGAATTAGAAGTCCACGAGGAAGCAGAATATGCAAATGCGCCACAATTATAGAATTTGAATTCTCAATTTGCATATCTTGATCAGAAGAAGTTTTCATAAGGTTGGATGCAAGCTTATGAACAATCTCATCTTCAATATCCAGAGATGCAATGTCTTTTCTTAAGATATCTAAGGCATCAACAATATTTTCTTGCTTAATAAACTCAAGAAACTTCTGCTTTAGTAGCAAGAAAGATACTGATACCACAGTCCTTTCGTTATTCAACGCAAGTTTGTGCAATGTAGCAACGCTTTCATCCCATTTTCCAGCCTTCACTTGTTCCAGAAACAGCTTAATCTTACGAGGGTACATAGAAATTCCAGATTTTTCCTCTAAAAGGGCTCCAATTTCATCAAATTCAAGCGAGTAAAGTGCTTCAGTGATTACTCTAATGAATTCAGACTTTTGAATGACACGTCCGCTGCCTAAAAAAGTTTCAGAGAAATCGCTTAAATCATCCGAAGATGATTCATCACACGTTTCGAAGTCAGTATCGTCTGAATCTGCCATTGGAAAACCCTAATTTTACAATGTCCTCTGCAGATACAAAAGATTACACAATATTCATCAACATTTTATAAAATTGCCAACACAAGATCGTTTCTATTACATGGAAATAATATTAACAATCAAACATTCAATGAAATCAAAATCACAATGAAAAACCATACAAAAATCTGATAAATCTGCAGTATATATTTAGAAGTAACAGTTAAAACATAAACCCCATTTCGTAAAATCATCAAAGAAGCACAATGAACCGAATTATGGTGTCGAATAGAGGACGAATCCGTTACTGTTAACGAAAAATAGTAGCGAAATTGAGCAAGAAACAGCAAGTGGTTAGTAAAAAATCCAATCTCACAAAGAACCAAAACCCAGAAATTAAAGAAAACAATGGGATAATTCAACGATCGTTGACCAGAGAGAGCAAAATGCAAATACCTAGAACTTCGAAATGAATTGAAAGAGGACACACAAGAGACGAGAATTTGACGATGAAGAAGAATCAGAGAAAACTACTTTGATGAAGATTCCACTCTCTCACAAATTTTCTAATTAATTTGATTTATTTTATTTTTTCCCCCTAATTTCTTTTTTATACATGAATACTTTAAAAAAAAAATACATGATTGTGTGAAAAAAAAAAAAATAAAATACATGAATA
>KE152684.1:1893-16568 GCA_000411095.1 Aethionema arabicum
TAACTCTTCTTTTTACAATATGAATCTCTTAGTTTCACCAAAGTTTGAAACTTATGGTTTTTGTTTCTTCCAGTTTGTGAGCTCTGCTTTAAAAGAACCCAGTTTGCAGTTTGAGCTTCTTGATCTTGTGCTGGTGAAACGGCGTGTGATTCCACATACTCCTCCCCCTGGACAGAAACCTATAACCTTAGAAGATGAAGAACTGGTTCCGTCAGCAGTCAGCACTCATCAAGTTCAGACCGATCGAAACAGATTCTCTTGTCTTTACAGGTCTCTCTAATGAACTTTTGGAGATCAGCGAACCTCTTTTGAATCCTCAGGCCTGATCATGTGTTGCAACAACAGATTTGGTATACATACAAGAACCATTGTTTTGAAACTGTATAAAGGGTTATCGGATTTTTGGTATTCACTGGTTTGGTGATTAAATTATACATTATTTGTGATGGTGCACTTTCTAGGTTTATAAAAATTGAGTAATTTGCATAACAAAACCCAAATTTAAAGATACTTACTTTGTTAAAAAATCTTGTCTTTGTACACCTCTTTCTCTGTGTGAAGCTAGTTTTTTTGTTATATAAAAGTGATGGTTATGGACAATTATCTATCTCTCTACTAATGGTCACGGGGGTTTTGTCTAAACGGCAACGTTTAGCATCCAAAGACCAAGCTTTTTGATCCTGAGGTGTTTGCACATAAACGTTACAAGCTAAGGTTTACACAATGGACGTAGATGTCTCCACAGCTAATCAGAATTCCATGGATTTAGTATCTAACAAAGCATGTTTCTTCTTCCGATTCCTTTTCTTGCTTCCATTTGTGTTTGCCTTCTTCTTGGGTTTTTCTTCTACATGGCTGTTGTCAGAATTCTTCACCGGAATTACACCGACTACTATGGGGTTTGAGTTTGTAGGAATTAGGGGGTTTTAAGGTTTATCTTTGATTTGGAGATTTTAATTTGGTTTTGTTTGGTTATTAATCTGGTTTAATAAATCGGGTTGGTTCATGTTTAATCGGGTCAAAATCGGGTCAAAACTCGGTTTCTGGTTTACTAACCTTGGTTAAAAGGATTCGGTAGGAAGAAAACCGCCCAAACCAGTCTAAACCACGGTTTATGTGGAATTAGCTACCGATAGAGGGAAAAGTTTCGTGGGGATTTGATACTTTTTCGTACTTCTCATGGGGAAATAGATCGTCTTCCCGTCTATGATAGGCTAACCCGTGAAGCCCGATTTTTTTACGGACATAAAATATACAACCTTAACCCGCTCCATATTAAAACGAGTTGAGCCCGACCCGCGGGTTAAAACCCATATTGACAACCCTAATTGTACCATTACAACTCTACTAAAAATCTATCCAATCTACTAAATTAAAAGAATTTGGAGATGGTGCAAAAGAAGAAGAAGAATCAACATAGCGACGATGAAGAAGACGATACTTTCTACTATCGATATTCCTCCGTCACAGCTCCATCAATTCCTCACCATTCAAACCCTAAATCAGCTTCTTCCTCCGTTAAATCTTCCGCTCCTGGTGGATCTGGCGGCTTAGCTCCTTCAAAATCCACACTCTACGTTTCCAATCTCGATTTCTCCTTAACAAATTCCGATATCCACACACTCTTCTCCACTTTCGGTAAAGTCGCTCGAGTTACTGTTCTCAAAGATCGTCAAACTAGAAAATCCCGTGGCGTTGCTTTTGTGCTTTATGTATCGCGTGAAGATGCGACGAAAGCTGCGCGATCTATGGAAGGGAAGATACTTAATGGCCGGAAATTAACAGTTTCGATTGCTGCTGATAATGGAAGAGCGTCGGAATTTATAAAGAAGAGAGTTTATAAGGATAAATCTAGGTGTTATGAGTGTGGAGACGAAGGACATTTGTCTTATGAGTGCCCTAGAAATCAATTAGGGCCAAGGGAGAGACCACCACCGCCGAAGAAAAGGGGAAGGCAGAAGGAGGAGGAAGGAGAGGTTGAAGAAGGGAGGAATTGGTCGGTTTCGTCGGATATGGCGGAAGGATTTGAGGAGGAGAATTGGGCTTCTGTGGTGGATAATGAAGCTGGAGAGAGATTGAGAATGAGAGAGGCGGAGGAAGAAGAAGAGAGAAAGAAGAAGAGAAAGGAAGTTGCAGGGAAGAGAGTTGGTTATTTCAGTGATGAGAGTGATGATGAAGATTAGGTTTAAACCATTTTCAGGTATGTGAATATTGAAATAGATAGATCTAAACTCAAGAAAGTTCAAATCTTCTGCAACATTACAGATTCATGTGGCAGATTTGATCTGGTTGTGTTCTAATTTTGTGATTTATTTGATGAATCTGGAACTTTTTCATAAGGTAAAGCAACTCTCTTCAATTCTTGTTCATAGATTACGTTCTTGAGCATCAATACATATTAGTTCTTGGATTGAAGATTACACTTCATAGAATACAGTTTATTAAGTTCTAGAGTTGATCTGGTTTTATCTTCATTTGAGTTTTGTCTGATGACTCTAAGATCTTTGTTCAGGTAACATATTTCTCTAGATAAAGCAACTGGTGGCAGTTCTAAATCCCAAGATTACAATTTTGC
Source organism: Aethionema arabicum (assembly GCA_000411095.1). Classification (NCBI taxonomy): domain Eukaryota; kingdom Viridiplantae; phylum Streptophyta; class Magnoliopsida; order Brassicales; family Brassicaceae; genus Aethionema; species Aethionema arabicum. The sequence goes on from KE152684.1 coordinate 4,469, forward strand.
ATCAATACATTACAGTTCTTGGCTCGAAGAGTATACACTTGTGCTTTACGACATTGTTACAGAGATCTGAGGAATTCAGAAGTTTTCATAGTTATCTCCCTCGTTGAAACTTCAGCTGGAACTGCTTCCGGTCTGCATAGAAGAAGTGTTCTTAGTGTTATGTGTATCGAAACTAGTGACTAGTAAATAACATTTTGTGAGATTTGACTAACCAACATCTCATGATCTCCCATGATTTCTTCAACTAATTCCAAGAGGGGTTTATCAGCACTGTTTGGAACCAAAGCTGCAAATACAGCTGCTTCTAGCCCTGCATTTGATCCACCATTTTAAACACATGCTTGACTTCTTTTTTCTTAATTCATTTTGATTTTGTAGGTACCAGTTTCTGGGAATGCATCAATGAACATCATCATCTCCTCTCCAGTCAAACCAGATAAGAAGCAGATCCGAGGCAACGACTCTGCGATCTACCAGAGAGTTTTATATAAGAAACATTCTCAGAACAACACAAAAGAAAAAGCTACAATGCTACATTACCTTTACTTTCTTCAGGTTAGGCTGTTTTGTATTCACTGCTTCCCATAATGACCGTTGGATCATATCTTCTGTACAGAACACAATCTGGAGAGTTTCTTCAAACAATTATGAAATCTCTCAATAATTTTTCAGGGATCTTGTCAAAGAATCAAGAGTTATATAAATTGTTACCTCCATGAATTCGCCATCAAGCTCCTTAAGAAACTCTTTTATCTGCAATACCATCACTAGATGATGATCAGATCAATAGAAAGGTGTGAAAAGAAAGGTTTTTTTTTGTATTAATTACCTTTTGTGCTTCATTTAATTGAAAGCCAATTAACAGCAAAACCTGCAAAAAAGAAGATAATAAGCTTTATGATCACAAAACATGGAAAAGGAACAAAGATTTAAAGAAAACTGACTGGAGGACCAAATCTTGGATCTTGAGGATCCAAAGGTACGAACTTTGAATCTTCTTCAAGTATCTGAGGAATCTCTTGAGCTGAATCTTTAACGCAGAGATTTTGTTTCAGTTTTGTGTTTGTATAGTGAAGTTTGTTGTTCTTTGGACATAACAAAGAAGAGGAAGTGAGCTTAAAGATTCGAGGGCTTAGTAAATTCGTATATGAAGAAGAAGTTGGTGTTGAGATTGCGAATGCAAACCCCAAAGATGAAATCGACATTGCTCTTTATTTTTTGTTCACGAGTCTAATTTGATGGTATCTATCTTATCTTTGCTGTTAGCTAAAATTGTTCGTGTAGCCAATCAGTTTTAGCCATGTGTCATATGGAAAAAATTCATTGTCTTTTGCATTGCCTTAGATATCTGCTAGAACTTTGGTCATCACCTTTCTAAAGAATAATAACAAATAGTATAAATTTTAATTTTGATAATGATGTTCAATAATTACAATCAAAATTAGTTTTGAGATACTGATAGAACTTAGTGACAAAAAAAATTAAACCGTAAAGTTTTCGGCTAAATATGTTAGCAAATGACAAATAAACTTAACATGATTCGGCAACAACACAAACCACCAAAAAAAAAAACTATTCATAAAATTGTTTTGTTACAGATGGTTAATACCACACTTTATTATATATAATACATATTTATAACCTTCTCAATACTTTATATATAATTAATTATGCATACATGTAAGCATAAAAATCCATTATAGACATAGATGAAGTACACTAATCAAAACAATCCAATATTTTTTCTTTACGAATATGTTTTTGGTGCAGCAGAGTTTATATAATGATTTGAAACCAAAGTGAACAAACCATACAAACTATACGAAATTAGTCCAGTGACCATATTCATCTTTGTTGCTGCATTTAAGCTTTTTTATGTTGGACCAAAACATACCTAAAAACATAAATTTGATTGATCACATCTCAGCAACCAAAGCCTCGTCTCCCTCTACAGCGACGGCATCACCGGATAGTAGCGAGTTATCCATCCATCTCTTTAACATTTCTAGTGCGGCTTTCGGTTGGTCCATCGGAACCATGTGTCCCGCATCGTGTACCTGTTTAGTTATTTACTCATCAGCAAAGAGAAAAACCTTTTGTGGTTTAAGAAGACTGTTAGGTTAAAGACAAAGTTTTACAGAAGCTAGACCTTGAGGAAACCAAGTGGTCCAGAAGACTTTAATGATCCTGCGTCTTTACCATCCACAACAAAAGAAGTTTCGTTAGCTGCTCCAAATTTATCTTTTCCTGACCATTCCATTGCGTGGACCCACCTCGAGTTACCTATTATAGCACGAACACAACTTTGTTCAGTTTCCATCATATTTACAAGTGTTTTTAAAGTGATGCAACATAAAGTGAGGGTGCACTTGAGGAACATAGACTGCAATGTAGAAGAGAAAAACTCGAACACATAACCACTTTGAAGTGATTTCAGTTACAGCTTTACATATATATATCATTGTAAAGAAGTGAATGATGCATTGAATAAAGGGATTACGATATTTAGACGTTGAACTATTTCTGTTCGGTAAAAAAACAAATTCAACTATCAGAATGGTTTTTTTTTAATTCTGAATTTTGATAACCGAAGTTTTTAGACCCCACCAGAATTTTTAAATCAAGATTAAACTTTAAACACAAAATTAAAACATACTTAAAATTTAACCCAAAACTATAATCCAAATTTGGATTTAATTATATACTATAATTTAATTTCACGTTTAAATTTGCGATTTCGGTTTAAAAATACATTTTTTATTAAAGTTTGGAGTTTAAAAACTCAGTTAACAAAGGGTATTTTTCACCAAACAAAAAGTATAGTCAAGGGTTTTTTTCACAAACAAAAATAGTTCAAAGTCTAAAATACCAAATTCCTTGAATAAACTACCTTTATAGAGTTGTATTCTTTGAGATGAATAAAAAGAGAGTTTTTTTCTTCTACTTTGCATTTTTAATGAATTGTTTATTTATGTTTTGAAACTTACCAAGCCAATTGCAGATGAGATCATATTCTCCGGCATAGACAAGAAGTTTGATTCCATCCTCCAAGAGTGTGGGAATTCCAACCTCGAGGTTCCTCATCCAATCTACAAGCATTGCTTGATAGACAGTTGGGCTACAAGAGACGAATTCTATGTCCCCAACACCAAGAGACTCTCTTACAGCTTTCAGATTCAGAAATTTCTCCATGTTTGAGAAATCGTAGCATAAACTTCCCTCGCACTTCTTCCTGATGTCGTAATACTACACAAGAAATGACATATTATTTATCCTGTTAGAACACTTTAAATACAGAAAGATTTTGAGTAAAGCTCAATTTCTTTCAACAAATGGATAGAAATGGTTTCTAAAGGTTATTGTTTATTGAACATGATGTTGATGTAATAATATGATCTAGAAATCTAATTTTGTTTATAAAAAATAGAAGGTTCTTTTGGCCTTACGTTTACTCCATTAGCATGAGACATTACACCGCTGAACAAGGTATTGCAGATAACATATGATGCCAAACAAGAAACTGTGCCATCAGTTCCTGAAAATCCGCCCCAAAACTTAAGGATTCAGGATCCATTAAACACAGAGAGCAACTTAACGGCATAACTTGATAAGGGAAATAGGGACAAATTACCACAAAGCTTGACTAATGTTTCACAAATTGGGACAATCTTGTTTAAACGATCATGCTCTGATTCTGTGATTAAACCCATTTGCAAAGCATAGTCTGGATAAGCTGGATATTGGATTGCAGGATCTGTAAGCCCATTTCCAATGGCAAATCCCTGCAAAGATTATATTTGTGAGCACCAGCATGGCAGTGCCAGCTCAAGAGGGAAACACATACAAAAACAAAAACAGAAACATGCCTTTAGGTTAACATGAATTCCTTCATTAGCCTTGTTTCCTTTATGGACTCGAGCAGCAAAGGCCGGAATGTAGTGCCCAGCATATGACTCTCCAGTTATGTAAAAGTCATTCTTCGCTAACTCAGGATGCTCCGCAAAGAATGCCTAAGGTAACATCATGAAAACATATAGTACAATAATGTTATAGCTAAGTAAACATGTATTCCCTCATTTTAAAATTTCCAGCTACTACAATTTCAGAACAAAGGTTTCTGTAGAGGTTTCTAATTCAAAAAAGTATAGAAGAAAAAGGCTATAAAACCATACCTGAAGAAAATCATATAGATCATTGCTAACTCCATTTTCATCATGACGTATATCACGTTTATCTGTCGTGTAGCTGAAACCAGTTCCAACTGGCTGGTCAACGTAGAGAAGATTGGACACCTGCAAAGATAAATACACAATTAAGTCTCATGTGCAAACAAACGAGTAAAATTAGTTTAGCAACAACATTACTTATATGAATACCTTGTCCCATCCATACTCATTCCAAGCAAGAGACATGTTGTCAGCGATCTTGAACGGACCATTCTCGTAGAACATAGCCAATTCACTGCTACATCCAGGTCCTCCAGTCAACCAAATCACAACAGGATCATCCTTCTTGTTGCGTGACTCAAAGAAGAAGTAGAACATTCTAACAACAACAAGCGAACAAGATAACAAGATAACAAACCAAAACGTTTAAATCTATCAAAAACAATAATAAAATCGATTTCCACTACTATAAGATTCTGTCAGAAAAAAATTCAGCAACAATACAATGTTCACATATACATGAAGCACAAATTCATCAAGAACTAGCTGCGAAAAAAAAATCTGTTCAAAGCATAACAAATCAGATCATATATCTTCACCGACACAAATCAACCAACTGACCAGTAAGCTTCAAAATGACAATGAACGATAGGCATTAAGAATCGAGGTTAGATATAAACCTTGCGCCATGAGAATTCGGGAGCTGGTAATAACCAGCATGATGACCTAAATCTTCAACACTAGCGCCACCATCGGAAGGTAAATTCGGAAATCTGAACTTCCGTTCAACAATCCTCGATCCATCCACGGCAGTAAGAGTCGAATTACCGCCATCGATAACGTTCACAGCTTCCTTGGGGAAAAGATTTAGCTCATGGATCAACTTCTCCGCCTGAGACGACGGTAAACTCGATCTCCCGAAGCTTGGATCGTTAAGGAGAAACGAAGAAGACGGAATCGAAAAAGCGATGAAGACGACGAAATGCAAGAGAAGAGAGAAGAAAGTCGGTTTCTCCATTTTTTCTCTTTTTTGTTCAACTGTTACTTTCCTTATTTCGGCTCCTCGTCTTTTTTTGAGATTTAAATGCAGTTGGGGGAGAAGATGGGACACGTGGCGGAAAAATATCAGAGGAGGATCTTATGAAACGTGTAACGAAAAACTTGGGGGCTAAATTTGCGAATATCAAAAAATAGTGGGGGCTGATCTGTTTAACAGCAGAAAACGTTAGAGATAATCCAACGGTTAAGCACGCGAGTTGAATGGGGAAGCAAAAGATAGTGGATGTAGGTCCCACAGATTTAAATGTAAGAAAATAATAAAAAATATCCGACCTGCCGGAATCGAACCAGCGACCTAAAGATTACTTTGGGCGAACCCACTACAGTCTTCCGCTCTACCAACTGAGCTAAGGTCGGATTTGGTTTTACTTCAGCTTTAGATTTATATATACTTTAAAACGTGGATGATTTCAATTTTTTAATATCCATTCATATCAATAAGATCAGCAAAACTTTAACAAAAATAAATAAATACGTTTTACAATAATTTCATATAAATAAAATCTGCAGAGGTGTAGGATTAGATTTGTAGATTTGCTTTCTTCTTTTTATCTTTGTGTTTTCTATGTTTATTTGATAAAAAGAGGAAATGCGATTGATAGTCTTTACTTAGCTTTATTTATATATATATTTAGAATCTTAAGTCTCCCTAATTTAGAAGCTTTATATTGATCTAATTTCTTCTTTCCCTGGTTTGTTTGTTTAAATTACGTGTTATGTGTTTTAATTAAAGTTATAAAAATATCCTATGATATTTATTTCTTAAACTTAATTTTCATATTAATAAATGCATTTTTTCCTTTTTTTATATGTCATTTAATCATTTATTGTACTGCATAATAATTAACATAACACTAGAATTTAATCCGCGGGTTAAAATTTCAAACAAAATATTAAGATTACATTAATTTATGGACTACATTAACTTTTGATAAATTTGTCCTTAAAATTAAGGAAAGAGAAATATATTACTGATGAATCTGATATAATTTTATGGAGTAAGATATAATTTTAAATACGGATGAAACTGATTATTATTACTGATTTTTGAATATCAACGTATTTATGAACTGATTTTCTTGGGGGGGTTTTTTTAAATGTATTAATGTAAAAGAAATATTATTACGTGTTAAAAGTGACTTATTTGTTCACTAATTTCCTGATTTTTTTTAAATGTATTAATGCCCTTTATATTATTTACGGGTTAAATCCGTATTTTATAGACTAAATCTATACATTTATTAGACGAAAATCCATTGTTTATTTTGCCTATTTAATGTGTAAGATTGAGATTGTGTTAATAACTTAATATTGTTATTTTTTCACTATTCCGGATTTTTTAAAAGTTATAAAATACGGTATATTCTTCACCGACATCACTGACTAGTTTTCTTATTTTAATTTGTCTAAATTATTGTGTAGGACAAATTATATTAATTTATGGATTACATTAAATTTTGAAAAATTTACTTTTAGATATTCTTGTAATCAAATAGGTGTTTTTCTATTTTATAGTGGTATTAATTATAAATAAATTTATTTTTGTAAAGTAATACTATTAATTTTGTATTTTCCAAATAATATATAAGAGATATGAAAAATATAATCTTACTTATAAATTTCTGATATTTAGATAACAAATAAATTTGTAAATTTTTTCGGTTATTTCATGTCTAGTTTCTAATTTTTGTTTATTGTATAATGATTATAAATCTTGTTTTATGTTATTTAAAAGAGTATCTATGCTAAAATAATTTTACGTATAGTTAAATAACTATTTACCCTTTAATTTTTCGATTAATTGTTCTAAATGTTAAATTTCTATGGAATAATGACTAACAATTTTTTAAACATTATTTAAAATCCACATGCGATACTTTTCTCTATCTACCAATTTGAAGTTTTGTACCCAAATTTAATTGCAAAATTCTAATTTGCATAGCAATAAAAGTTGACTAAGCTAAATTTCATTTCATTATGCCGTGCAAAACACCAACTCGACAAACAAGGCAGCTCCTAATGTCGACATGTGTCAAAACGATCACATTAATATCCACGTGGCATCACGTGAAGCACTTATTTAAACGGTTATGCTATCTTTCCTTATTACAATGGGTCCCACTTTGCTCTACACAATTTCCATGGAGATGCTTTGATCCCTTGGAATCTTCCAATAGTTTCACTCTTCACGCTTCTTATTAACAAAACGTTGTCGTTTTGCTATCTTCTCTTTCCTTTTTAGCTTCGTTTCTTCTTCTCCATATAACACCAGTAGCGAAGAATCAGAGTATTAAATTTGATTTTTTATTTTATTATTTTAATTTATTGTAATTTTTTTTAAAAATAATTAATTAATAATTATTGAAGTTTGTGATGAGAACTTTGGATTCGCGGCTTGTTCTGATCGATATCAATAGCTCATGGCAAGCTTCTCGCCGGTTAATTTCCGCCACCGCTACTAGTTTTTCATCGAATACTTCGTCATTTCGTCGAACACGTGGTGTGCGTCAGAGGATCGTTTCATCGAAGTCTCATGCGTCGTCGTCGTCTCCTGTCCGGAGACCGTCTAATGGATTTAATTTCGATGTTCGATTACCATCAGCTGATTCAGAGAACTCTACATCGATCTCATCGCGGAAGACGACGGTGATGGCTTCGATTGAACTTGATGCATTCCTTCAGATTCTTCCGCCGACGACGAGGAAAGAGCTTGTTAAGCATGAGGCGATTGGAGAATTGATTGAGGTGGTGATGGATTTAGGGAGGAAACCACTTGCTAGATTTCCTTCTGGAGATTGGGTGATCTCTGAGCAGCCTGTGACGCACGATGATCTGATGCTTGCGGTATCTAAGGTTTGTGTTTCGATTGTTAGTGCCATTTATTACTAATTTTGCATGATCTTCTTGTGATCTCTCTGCTTGATCATATGTTTTGATGAATTTGAGTTGTTTACTTTCATCTAGGTTGGTGATTTTTCGGATGATAATCGATCGGGTATTGATAGATCTTTGCATCGTATAAGCGCTATACGAAATCGTAAGCTGCAAATCATTGGACTAACTTGTCGAGTGGGTCGAGCTGTATCTGGAAGTGCTGAAATCATACGAGACTTGATCGAAGGTGGAGGATCTATCTTAGTCATAGGATCTCCTGGAGTTGGCAAAACAACTTTAATCAGGTACATTGATTAGATCCAGGTTCTTGCATCGATATGAGCTTATAATGTGATGATCTGTAGATGTTATCGCCTTTATATTACAAAATTGGTTTGGTTTGTATAGAGAAATCGCACGGATGTTAGCTGATGAACACAGGAAACGTGTAGTGATTGTTGACACATCAAATGAGATCGGAGGTGATGGTGATGTTCCTCATGCTGGAATTGGTCGTGCCAGGCGAATGCAAGTTCCAAATGTGAATTTGCAGCACGATGTAAATCTCTGAATTGTAAGAGTTGATTGAATATGATCTTCATGCAGTATTAAGCTCTTCATGTTTGCCTATACGCAGGTGATGATTGAGGCAGTTGAGAATCATATGCCTCAAGCCATCATCATTGATGAGATAGGAACTGAGCTTGAAGCATTAGCTGCAAGCACTATAGCTCAACGAGGCGTCCAGCTAGTCGCAACTGCCCATGGAATGACTATAGACAACATAATAAAAAACCCGTCTTTGCAGATTCTTATCGGTGGAATTGAGGTATGTTTTCATATCATAACTTTGTTTCTTTGCCGTTAATTGAGTTTGGTTTTAAGTTGGTATTTACTGTATCGTTTTACGTGTTTAACACAGAGTGTAACTCTTGGTGATGAAGAAGCGAGGAAAAGAAAAGTACAGAAGACAATTCTCGAAAGAAAAGGACCTCCAACGTTTACTTGTGCTGTAGAGATGATATCAAGAAGCGAGTGTCGTGTTCATAAAAAACTCGATGTTACCGTCGACGCTATACTTGCTGGTAAAGAGTTCCTCAAATCATAGTGAAATTGAACAGTCAAATGGTGAAAACAAAACGTAATGATCTTCTTGGTTATATAATAGGGAGATCCCCTCCATTTGAGATCCGTCAAATTCATGGCAAAGACATTCATGAAAAAGACATTAACGACGAAGACGATGTTCATCATGAGGTAATGAATCCCATTCCTTTGGAAAGCCTTGAAGAGGAGCCTGCACCATTGCTGAACAGATATTTTGCAAGTGAAGTTTTGTCTGACGATGAAGATGAAGATATAGACGAAGATTTTCCCATTGTTCAGTCTAAAAAGACCAGCAATATCATGCCCATGAGCCAAAGAAGCTCACCTGTTTGTGTTTATACTTACAAGGTAAAGAATCTGATCTTACCTTCTAAAATCTGCCTTCTGGTGAATCCTTGAAAGGAATCTTGATCTTTAATAGCCAAAGATACTAACTACAAATATGGTAACAAATTGTGGGCCTGTTCGTTTGCTTATCTTGGATACAACGAAGAAAATTTATGTTTGTTTGTTTTGTGGTTGCTGGTTCAGAGACATGTCGCTGAAACTCTTCACTGAATATGTTAGTTTACCTATTGCTGCTTCAGTGACGAGTTTTGGCGACAAATCTAGGCAATTAAAAATTAAATGCTGGTTCAGCGACAAAAAATTATGTTTGTTTGTTTTGTCGTTGCTGGTTTAGACATATTGCTGAGACATGTAGCTGAAACTCGTCGCTGAATATGTTAGTTTTTACCTCGCTGGTTCATTCACGAGTTTCGGTGACAAGTCTAGGCAATTAAAAATTAAACGCTGGTTCAGCGACAAAAAATTATGTTTGTTTGTTTTGTGGTTGCTGGTTTAGACATGTCGCTGAAACTTGATATGTTTAGTTTTTATCTATCGCTGGTTCTGCAACGAGTTTCGGCCATAAGTCTAGGCACTTAAAAATTTAAACACCAAAAATTTTAGCGATGTGAATTTTAAATCACTCATTACCGAAACTCGTCACTACATCAGCGACAGGTGAACAAACAACACTTTGTTGTTGTCGTTCGTTGCTAGCAACAACTAAATGAACAACATTATTTGTTGCCCGTCTTTGATGCCAGCGGCATGAGCGACGGGTAAATGAACAGACCATGTGTTTCACGTTCGTTTAATACTTTCTCTATATGGTTTAGGTTCTTGAAGCTGATCTTCTTCAAGTAGCCGAAGTCATGGGTCTAGAAGATGAAATAGACGTAACAGATGATGTTGGAGCAGCAGATGTCATTCTAGCCTCAAGTACTGAACTGAAACAGAATCCATGGATTCGTCGTGTTGCAAAACTACACAAGCTACCAATATTTGTCATCAAGGTATCTTTCTACTCGACCAAATATTGATTCACCTCATCTCTTAGTTCAATTAAAAACTGAATCTTTTCTCTCTTCATGTTCATAACCTTTCAGTCAACTACAATGGCTCAAATGGTCAAAGCAATCCGTATGATCCTTGGGAGAGAATCATTTGGCTCATCAACTAAACCATTACAGAAATCTTCTGTTGATATTGAAATCAAAGATGATGCTCCTGAGAGTAAACCTACTTTAGAAGAACTCGATGCTCTTGAGGTAACTATCTTTCCATTAGAAACGGCTTCTTATCTCTAAGATTAGTAGTATCTTTTGCTTCTCCAATCTTAGTTCATCAGACGATTTTTGATTTACATCTATATTTAGATTGCAACCTTAGTTATGCATTATTAATGGTTGCAACTATTTTTGTTTAGTGAAAAAAAACTCTTAACTATCAAAATAGTTTTTTTAAATCTTGAACTTTGATATGGGGAATTTTTAAATCTTACCAGATTTTAAATTTTAAATATAAAATTAAACCATAATCTTAAAATTTAATCCAAAAATATAATCTAAATTTGGATTAATTATATTATAATTGTCTTATGCATTGTTTACAATACTCATGATCAGGGCCGGATCCATAATTATTAGGACCGGGGGGCACATATATTAAAAAATTAATTAATTTTAAACTAATAGAAAAAAAAATATCAGTTATAAGTTATAACATCAAAAATAAGAAAATAACATTTCAATTGAAAAAAAACAATATCTAAAAAATTAGATTTTTGATAAAAACAAAGAAAGAAATCCATATATATTAATGATTATCTTTATTTACTAATAAGATTTTTAATTGATTTTGATCTGTTTATTGATTATAATTGATTGCTAGTCGATTATAATTGATTGTTAGTCGATTATAATTGATTTTAGTTAAAAAAATCCTAAAATGTTTGATAGAAAAAAAAGGAATTGTTTGTCAAAAATGGGATGAAATTAAACAGAAGTCATGAGTCATGATTCAATCTGCAATTTTCACCTTTTCCGGTTGAATGCAAGCCTTAACCGGCAAACGCATGTTACTCTTACTCCATTGCGGTCTAAGGCCATCTCCATTGGAGAACCCAAAAAAAAACTTTTAACTTTTACATTTTTTTTTAAATTTTTTTTATTTGGTCATAAAAATCTAAGAACACTAAATAAAAGTGTCCAATTTATGAGTTTTTTCTAAAAAATAAGATCCAAACAGTGTTTATAGTATACTCTTAGATCTGCAATACAGATGGCCTAAGTATTGTTACATATAACTCATGTTTTTGAACACACAGGAGGTACGACTAGCAATCGAATACATTGTAATCCCAGGCGGTGAACCAGTCGAGCTTCTACCCCGACGTTCCGACATAATAGTCCGACAACTCGAGCTTGTCGAAAGCTACCAACTCGCAGTAGAAAATCTCGGCACTCACAACAATCCACGCCTTCAGATTCTTCCCCGTCGATCCACCAAGAAAGCAACAAGCTCCGGCAACGGCCAGTCATCGGCCATCACCGATGATAGGGGTGTAA
>KE152684.1:20505-31232 GCA_000411095.1 Aethionema arabicum
GGGTTTGTTCGGTTCGGGTTTTTTGCCCAGCCCTAGTTACGACCTTAGTTTTAAAGGGCAAGAAGGTCCCTGAAGCAATAACATGCTCAATGTCGCTTCATGTAAGACTAAAAACATCATTCAGACCAAACCTTTAGAACTTCAAACCAATCCAAACAGAACAAAACACAGAAACATAACTCTTAAATCATAATATGACCCACTCATGAAATAACTAACATTCTCATTGCTTTTTCCAGGTAGCCAATATTGTTACCGTTCAGGGCGAGGATCGACCATTTGTTCGTAATGTCATGACTCTTAAATCATGTGATCCTATTGAGGGAGCAACCGTCATGTCTTTTGAAACCGAAAGAGAGGTCTTACTAGCTTGGAGGGTATTTGCTTTCACCTCTTACTATATGTGCATTAACTTGACCTTTATATGTTCTTACTTATGTTTCTTGGTACCTTAGTGAAGTATTTAGTTGACTTTATCTACTTCATTGCATTCATTGGATGGGTATCTGATTATGTATAAGATATATTGGTTGCAGGATTTCATTCTTGAAGTTGATCCTGATATCATAATTGGTTATAACATCTGCAAATTCGATTTACCTTATCTGATTGAGGTACTTGAGCATTATATCACACCCCTGTTCTTAGTAGAAGAAGCATATTCTTTCTTTTTCAACACATGTATATCTCATGAACTAGAGATTATGCTGTTTTCTGATTCTTAGAGAGCTGCAACACTGGGAATAGCTGAGTTTCCTTTTCTTGGCCGTGTGAAGAATAGTAAGGTCTCTGTCAAAGACGCACACTTTTCATCAAGGTGAATTAGGAGTTACACCACTAGCGCTTGCATATCACCATCTCTTTCTTATTTGGGATGGTGGCGAAAAAACCCCTAAACTTTGTTTTTTTACGAAAAAAACCCTAAACTATCAAGTCGGTCAAAAAACCTCCGAATTTTGTTTTTTTGGCAAAAAACCCCCTCAGTTAAAATGACCGTTAAATTACGTTAGTATTTAATTAAAAATCGATGTTCTTAAACTAACAAAATTTAATTTTAATTAACTGCAATTATTAACTTTTAATTTTATTGTTTAAACACATCATTTTATTTAATTAAAGACAAGCAATGATTTAATGGTTAAATTAACGGAGAAGTTTTTTCGCCAAAAAAACAAAGTCCAAGGGTTTTTTTGGATAGAAATACAAAATTTAGGGGTTTTTTCGCCAACTTCATAGTTTAGGGTTTTTTCACCAAAAAACAAATATTAGGGGGTTTTTCTCCCAAAAACCGAAGTTTAGAGGTTTTTTGGCCGACTTGATAGTTTATGGTTTGTTTCGCCAAAAACAGATAGTTTAGGGGTTTTTTCGCCGCCATCTCTTCTTATTCTTTGTAATGTTTTGTATTCTCCCGTCTCTCATTAGTTTTTGTTTTATTTCAGACAACATGGAACAAGAGAAAGCAAAGAGATTACAATAGAGGGACGAGTTCAGTTTGACCTTTTTCAGGTTTGAGTAATTACTAGATGGTTTTTATCATCAAGTGATTGAAAATGCATCGACTTATCTTTTGTTGTTTGTAGGCAATACAAAGAGATCACAAATTAAGTTCTTATTCTCTGAATTCTGTCTCGGCTCACTTTCTTTCAGAGCAGGTGAAACCAGCATTGTTCTTAATTTTGTTCATCGAAGGGATTACAATATTATAGACCATGAACTATCTCCGTTGAAAAAGACTTTCAACTATCAAAATGGTTATTTAAGCCTTGAACTTTGATAACTAGAGTTTTTAAACCCCAAACCTTAATAACCAAGTTTTTTAAACGGAAATTTCAAATTTAAACTTGAAATTATAATATAATTAATTCAATTTGACTTATATATTTTTGTTAAATCTTAAAATTACGGTTAAATTTTGTGTTCAAAGTTTAATTTTGATTTAGAAAATCTGATAGACCCTAAAAAACCCGGTTATCAAAGTTCAGGGTTTTAAAAACAATTTTAATAGTTGAACTATTTTTTCACCAAAGGAAAATAGTTCATGATCTAAAATACCATAATTCCTTCATTGAGCTTTTGGTTGTCAAATGTTCGGCAATGCGAATTAACTAGATTTTGTTCTTCTTCAGAAAGAGGATGTTCACCATTCTATAATATCTGATCTCCAAAATGGGAATGCTACAACCAGGAAACGTCTCGCTGTTTATTGTTTGAAGGTACCTAATTTGGTTTCTTGATTCCTTCTTCTTCCATTGCCTGTGATCTGATAAGTCTAATTTACTAAAATGCCTATTGCATCTGGGAAGATGAGTCCTATTGGTTAGGACATTGTAAGAAGGCTAACTTAACCTTTAATCTGGTTGATGCTTTATGCTCTCAGAGGCTGTAAACTAAAGTTAGGATCATATTAACATAGGGTCCATATTAACATAGGGTCGAATTGGCCACATTTGTTGAACAGATTTGTTACAGATTTGTTGCTTGGGATCATATAGTTAGGATCCTAACTTTAGTTTACAGCCACATTTTTTGAACAGATTTGTTGCTTGGGATCATATAATGAAACTAAAGTTAGGATCATATAGTTGTCTACCCCAAAATAGTGTTTTTTTTCGCCACATTTTTAATCTAGTCTTTTTTTCGGCTATACACCAAGGGTTTAGGGTTTTAGGGTTTTAAGGTTTAAGGTTTTAGGATTTCGGGTTTTAGGGTTTTAGGGTTTAGGATTTTAGGGTTTAGGGTTTTAGGGTGTAGGGTTTTAGGGTTTAGGGTTTTTAGGGTTTAAGGTTTTAGGGTTTAGGGTTTTAGGGTTTAGGGTTTTAGGGTTTAGGTTTTAGGGTTTACGGTTTAGGGTTTAGGGTTTAGTGTTTTGGGTTTCGGGTTTAGGGTTTAGGACATTGTAAGAAGGCTAAATTAACCTTTAATCTGGTTGATGCTTTATGCTCAGAAGCTGTAAACTAAAGTTAGGATCATATAGTTTACCCCAATTTTGTTTCATGGTTGAACAGATTTGTTGCTTGGGCTTTATGGATCGTTTCATTATTGCAGAAACTACTGTCGTTTTATTTGGGGTAATGGCAAAAAACACCTTAGAGTTTTGTTGTTTAGACCGAAAAATCTTACAGAAAAAACCCTTTATCTTGCTTTTTGACCAATATGACCCCTCGATTGTTTCTCAGGTACTTTTTTTCGGTTCTCTTTTTAGGAAGTTATTGATTTCGCATTCCATGTGGTTTGTTCTCAATTTTACTAGTTTGATTTTTTTAAATAGAAGAAAGTTTTTATCCATATTAACATAGGGTCGAATTGGCCAAAACACAAAATAGTGTTTTTTTTTGCCACATTTTTAATCTATAGTGGTTTTTCGGCTATACGAAAATAGAGATGGTCATATTGGCCAAAAACGAAAATAGAGAAGTTTTTTTGCCACGTTTTTTCTGTGGGGTTTTTTTGGTTAAACGACCAAACTGTAAAAATTTTTATTTATGTCTTCCACCATCTGAATCTTCACATTCTTTTTTGATGTAAACAGGATGCTTATCTACCACAAAGACTTCTAGACAAACTAAAGTATATATACAGTTATGTCGAAATGGCTCGCGTAACCGGTGTCCCTATCTCTTTCCTTCTTTCTAGAGGACAGATGATCAAGGTTGTTTTTATTTCAGTAACTAGTTTCTGGATTTTTCATTTTACTTTACTCCTTGGTGTCTGAACATCTTTTGCTTCTAGGTTCAATCGCAGCTTCTTAGGAAAGCTAAACAGAAGAATCTGGTTCTTCCAAATGCTGATAAGTTTGGATCTGAACAAGGAACTTATGAAGGTGCAACTGTAAGTCGTTAATTTACAGGAATGTTTTTGTAACAAGTTATGTCCTCTGTTTTGATTTTTATTTATATGGTAATCAGGTTTTAGAAGCAAGAACAGGTTTCTATGAGAAACCAATTGCAACTCTGGATTTTGCTTCTTTGTACCCATCAATTATGATGGCATATAACCTATGCTACTGCACCTTGGTTTGTTTTTTCAACTTATGTTGATTTTAAAAAATGACTAAAAAAATCCTTTATTTTGCCCGAGCGTTAACTATTACAAAAACTAATTTAATCCTCAATTTGTTATATGTAGTAACATAAATTTCTAATTTTTTTAAAATATGGTGAATCGATACTTAAGGCGTTAAATCCATTAAATTCAACCACCAATATTAATAACAAAATAGTCATTGTAATAATTTAAAACAACCACTAAATCATTACCAAAACTGTTTTATATTATTACAATGATTGTTTTGGTAATGATTTGAAAGTTGAATTTAACCGATTTAACGTTGCATGTATCGATTCACCATATTTTAAAAAGTTAGAGATTTAGTTAACTACATGTAACAAATGGATGATTAAATTAGTTGTTGCTATAATTGGGATATTAATTTAATACTTGGTGAAAATAAGAAGTTTTTTTAATCATTTTTCCCATTTTATCATCCATTTTTCAGACATCTTATTACTTTGGGTGACACCACTTTTCATGTTCTTTGTGTTTGAAGGTGACACCAGAAGATGTACGCAAACTGAACCTTGCACCTGAACATGTTAATAAAACTCCATCTGGAGAAACATTTGTTAAGTCAAGTTTGCAAAAGGTTGCTGCTTCTTGTTGTACTGATCATCCTCACAATTCATCAATCTTTTTTTTTTTTTTTTTTNGAACAGAATTCAACAGTTTTTTAAAAAACAAGAAAACTTGATTTCAGGGATTACTTCCAGAAATTCTTGAAGAGCTTATAACTGCGCGCAAAAGAGCTAAAACAGATTTAAAGGTAACTGAGCTTTTTGATTCTGAATTCAACAATTTCTGTAGACTTTTTTAAATTTCTTGAATTGAAACTGGTCATTGTCAAATTTAGGAAGCTAAAGATCCGCTTGAGAAGGCTGTTTTGGATGGTAGACAACTTGCTTTAAAGGTTCAACCTTGTGACAGTTTATATATACTTGATGGTTTCGAAACAAAACTGAGTAAAATGTTCAGCAATTATATATGAGCAATCTTTTCTTTTGTGAACTGTTCTTTTTCTGTTTCAGATTAGTGCCAATTCTGTATATGGATTTACTGGAGCTACTGTTGGGATGTTACCATGCTTAGAAATATCCTCTAGTGTAACAAGTTATGGTAAGCACTAAAAATTCTATAGAAACTTATCTTTGTTTGTTTTTAGGGATAATGGCGAAGAAATCTTTGAGTTTAGAGAATTTAGCGAAAAAACCCTCGAGTTTTTTTTCCCGGCAAGACACTCTCTGTCAATTAAAACTTATAATCTCTTAGTTTTGATGAAAAAAACCTTGGAGTTTGGAATTTGGCAAAAAAAACCTGGAGAATAATTTGGCGAAAAAATAATGTCTTTCGTGTGTTTTTAATTTTTTACTGTTCACAATGTAGGTTTCATTTAATTAGAAGACTAACATATGTTTAACTCTTAATCAATAGAGGTTCTTTTTCGCCGGAAAACAAAATTGAGAATTTTTTTTTGCCAAATTTCAAACTTCAGAGTTTTTTTTCGCTATTCTCCCTTTGTTTTATTTTTCCAACGGATTTGCCTCATTTGCAAAGGTCGTCAGATGATTGAACAAACCAAGAAACTCGTGGAAGATAAATTCAGAACATTAAGAGGATATGAACACAATGCAGAGGTACATTTTCAATTTATCAATAACTAACTTGTAGTTTGCTCTTAAATTTCTTGAATTTAACTGAGAAAATGATGATTTAGGTCATCTACGGAGACACAGATTCAGTCATGGTACAATTTGGAGTATCAGATGTAGAATCTGCAATGATTTTGGGGAGGGAAGCTGCAGAATTTATTAGCACAACTTTTATTAAAGTGAGTAATTTAATATGATTCAATGTCCTGATTAGTTTAACTTAAGTGTTTTATGTTCCTTAATCATGTATTTATGTGATCATTAAAGCCAATCAAATTGGAGTTTGAGAAGATCTATTACCCATATATGTTGATTAGTAAGAAGAAGTATGCTGGTTTGCTATGGACAAATCCACAAAAGTTTGATAAAATGGACACTAAAGGTAATTAAACTTCCCCAAAATCTCACATGTTGTTCATTTTTTTTCCGTATTTAACTACTAGGGAATATGCTATTTTAGACCCTGAACTATGTCCGTTTGGTGAAAAAACCTTTAACTTTCAAAATGGTATTTGAAACCCTACAAGATTTTCTAAATAAAAATTAAACTTTGAACATGAAATTAAACCATTATTTCAAAGTTTTAACCAAAAAAATTTAATCCAAATTTGGATTTACTATACTATAATTTTAAGTTTAATCTTGAGATTCGGTTTAAAAAACTCGGTTATTAAGATTTTGGGTTTAAAAACCCTGATCCGTCAATCCCACGAGCCTCTTATCCATTCTTATTCGTTATCAAAATCAGGGTTTAAATAACTATTTTAAAATTTGAAGTTTTTCTTTTTTTAGCAAATGGAGATAGTTTAGGGTCTAAGATATCATATTCTCAAAAAAAAAGACAATACTAATATGATTGGTACTCGCAGGAATCGAGACAGTACGAAGAGATAACTGTCTACTGGTTAAGAACCTCGTGACTCAAAGTCTTCAAAAAATACTAATTGATAGAGATATTCGAGGCGCAGAAGAATATGTTAAGAATACAATCTCTGATCTTCTCATGAACCGTATTGACTTATCACTTTTAGTGATTACTAAGGTAAATTGTTGTTTTCTTCATAGAAAATGGTAAAATTGATTTTGAATTTTGTCAATTTGGTGTAAAAACCCCTCAACTTAAAAAATAGTTTTTAGACCCTGAACTTTGATAACCGGGTTTATTTTAAACTCTATGAGATTTTTTAAAATTAAGATTAAACTTAATTTGCACATAAAGTTAAATCATAATTTCAAAGTGTAACCAAAAATATATTCCAAATTTTGTTTAATTATACTATACATTGAAGTTTAAATTTGAGTTTTCAGTCTAAAAAACTTGGTTATTAAGGTTTAGAGTTTAAAAATCTCGGTTATCAAAATTCAGGTTCTAAAAAACCATTTTTAAAGTTAGAGAGATTTTAACACCAAATCGGCAAAGTTTCAAGGTCTATTTTACTATTTTCCGTTATTTCTACTGATGTTACTGATGCATTTTTTTTTATAATAACAGGGTCTAACTAAAACAGGAGATGACTATGAAGTTAAATCAGCACATGTTGAACTTGCTGTACGTATGCGCAAGGTTTGCACTGCTCCTTCAATCTTTATATCGATCTATCACAATCGAAAACATGATAACTTTCAGAGATGTTTATACGACAGAGGGATGCTTCTACAGCACCAAATGTTGGAGATAGAGTACCATATGTTATCATCAAAGCTGCTAAAGGCGCCAAGGTAACTAAAATTCAGGATAAATGCAAAAGAAAACCGTAAGGTTTCACGTTTTTACTAATTAAATTCTATGGTATTAGGGGGTGTAAATAAATCTTAAAGTTTCTCAAATAAAACCTTCATATTTTAAATATACATAAATCAACCCCTGCCACTAAAATTATGAATAGATTTCAATACACAGTCGTTTTGGCAAATCAACCCATTAATTCTCCTAAAACCTTAAAAACATGAAGAAAAAGATAAAACTTGTTATTATTCAACACAAAAATACAATTTGTTTTATATTTTCTTCATGTTTTTAAGTTTTTTTGGTGAGTCTGTCTTTTGTGTTTTGAAATTCGTTTATAATTTTAATGGTAGGATTTAATTTGTGTATATTTAAGATATGGGGATTTTATTTCATATATTTTAAACTTTAGAGTTTAATTTACACTTTGCAATAAAAATATGAAACCTTGAGGTTTATTTCACATTTATCCCTCAAATTTATATAAAAAAACTCTTTATACTGGTCATTTTCGATCTATTTAAATCTTATCTTGATGCTAAACAGGCTTATGAACGGTCAGAAGATCCAATCTATGTCCTGGAGAATGACATCCCTATAGATTCAACTTACTACCTAGAGAACCAAATTAAAAAGGTCAGTTTAGTAATAATATGGTCTTGTCTATATATAAATCTATAGCCCTTCATGTTGTTGATTCATTAGATTATTATTACAATATACAGCCAATTCTTAGGATTTTTGATCCGGTTTTAAAGAATGCAAGCAAAGAACTTTTTCAAGGAAATCATATGAGATCAATATCAATAACTACTCCTTCAAATAGTGGTATAATGAAATTTGCTAAGAAACAAGTAAGCTGTATGGGCTGCAAAGTTCCTATAAGGTACTTACTTACATATTTGAGTGATGTCCTAATCTGTCTTTTTGTATTGAAAATGTTTGCTTAATCTATGTTTTTTTTTATTTTTACTTTCAACAGAAATGGAACCGTATGCTTACATTGTAAAGGAAGAGAAGCAGAGTTATACTGCAAAAGCATGGATCAAGGTAATTAAAAGTCACTATTTGCATCTCCTAAACCCTAAACGCTAAACCCTAAACACTAAACCCTAAACCCTAAACCCTAAACGCTAAACCCTAAACACTAAACGCTAACCCTATACCGTATACATATACCCTAAACTAATGTTAAACTCTATAACCTATCCCGTAAACTCTAAACGCTAAACCTTAGATTCTACGGATATTTCCAAATAATTTTTTTAAAAATTTTCTCAAATTTGAAGAAAATTTTATCCAATGGTTCTTTATTTTCTAATTTCAAAATGAAGAGTTAAAATTCATATTCTTCTTATTTGAAGAATAAGATTTGAAGAAAAAAAAATGAAAAAAAGTAGTGAAGATGTGTTCTTTGTTTTCGTTTTCACATTTAAAGAATTCATCGAGTTTTAAGAAAAAATTGAAAACAACCATAGTAGATGGTTTAAATTTTAAAAATTTAAACCCTACCCCCTAAACATTAACGGGTGTTTGTTTATTGTGGAAATTATAGTTTCGGAGCTAGAGGAACTATTTAAGAGGTTATGGTCACAATGTCAAGAATGTCAAGGTTCTCTGCACCAAGATGTGTTATGCACAAGGTTGGTGTTATATATATATATATAAACTATATTATAAGCTCTTTCTGAATATTCATTAATTTCATCGTTTACCTAACTTTTTGTGCCATTAATAACAGTCGAGATTGTCCAATATTTTATCGGAGAACAAAAGCTCAAAAAGACATTGTTCTTGCTAAAAAACAACTTGATCGTTGGAGCTTCTAAGTAAGTATGTGTATATATATATATATATATGAAGATGAGGTCTTTTTATTTTTTAATTTCTATAGCTTTTATTTACTCAAAGCAATCCCATTAATTTAAAGTCTTGATTTTTTGTTTCTTTTTTTCTTAAAATAAATTTTCAACTTTTCCCAGTCACTTTAGACAAAACTGAATTGTTTTTTCTTGTGTTGGTTTTAGTTATTTATTGTATATTATTTTGAGAGAGACTAGATCTAGAGCATGTATATATATTGTTGTTATAATTGTCATGTTTGTTTTGTATTTAAAGTTGAACAACATATTGTATGTCAAAATTTATTTTGGGTTGTTAATTTAACAACTTGATGTTAGATATGTTGTTTTGATATCATGATTGTGCTATATCATTAACAAGGGATCGTGGTTAAATGACCCCTAATCTATCATGTTTTAGTGAAAAAACCTCCAATTTTTTAATTTATATAGTTTTTTAAACCTCAACATTTTCTAATTTGGTTTTTAACCCCTCATATCAGTAAACCGTTAATTTTTGCAAAAATTTGTCAATGATCAGAACGTTGCGTTTAACTAAATCGATGAAAACACACAAAAAACACTTATGTAACCTTAAATCGTGATTTAAGGTAAAAACCACTCATTTTCTCACTTTTTCCTCATGAAAACCAAACACTCTTTTAACCTAAAATATCTCTCATCTTTCTTCTTCTTTGCTATTCAAACCAATATAGACTCGAATAAATTTCACAAAAATTAACGGTTTACTGACAAAAGGGGTTAAAAAACCAAATTGAGGAAGGTTAGGGTTTAAAAAACCAAATTAAAAGGTTAGGAGTTTCCTCACCAAAATGGAATAGGTTGGGGGTCATTTTCATTAACAATATATTACTTAACAAATTTTAATAATACCAAATTAAACATCAATCTTTATTTTGTTTTGATATTACGATTGTGAAAAATGTAATCATATTAACGACTATAAAAGAGTATAATTTTATTGTTATTTTTTGTCATTTATAGCTAAAAGAATCTAGATTATATATGTCTGTTGAATTGGTTCATTGATACCCTGAAGCCCGGTTCAATGCTAAGGAAGGTAATTGATGCAAGGATTTTTGTATCCTTGGTCAAGATAAAATAACCTCGACTACCTATCAACAGGGTAGTTGTAGATAGTAAAGGGTCGAACCCACGAGACTCTAGTGTTGCGCTATAGGTGTTTAGATTGCAAATTCAGCTAAACCAAAAGAGTTCTTGTATTTTCAAATGTATCTAAACTAGAATTTAGTAACAAGATGAGATAGAGAAGAATTCAAACTAAAATAAGGTTCAAGAAAATGAAATCAAACAATAAGGCAAGATAGAAGAGAATTGAAGCTAAACAAGGATTAAACAATGGCTAGAAGTGTTAGATTAGGGATTTGAATTGGGTGATTGGATGGATAATCTCATATTCAGGTTCTAATTGAGAAT
>KE152686.1:7330-17968 GCA_000411095.1 Aethionema arabicum
ATATATATAATATGTCACTTACGTTAATATTCACCGATTTTCTTTAAATTTATATTATTTTTAAAATTTAATTTATCTTTATATATTATATAATTTAGATTCAATAAAATCAAACTAAATCCTATCCAGAAAAACTAAATCCTATAAAATCTAAACAATATACTTACAATTAACCTAAATTTTTTAAAATTTAAATAAAATCACCCTCAATTTTTCGTTCAATATTTCTTAGTATTATAAATAATGTGTTTTTCTTCTCATGTATCAATATCTGAGCGTTTTTTTCTAAGCATTTTAGTTTCTTTTTCTAAGCATTTTAGTTTACGCCCAAATTTTTACACTATTAACTTAGTTTTCATGAATTTTTCAGGTATTTTTGAAAGAATTTGAGATATTAATTTTGAGAGAAGACGCTTAAAAAAATGAGGTATGTATCAGAATTTTTAACATTTTTTGTTTCGTTTAAACTTGCTTTAAGAAGATATACATATAAAAATATTATATCTTATTTTAAAAATAAATTAAAACCGTTTAACATCAAATTAAAAAAAAAATATTTAACCTGCAGATAGTGCGGGTAAATGGCTAGTTAATATAATAAATAAACAAACAAAACTTATCAACATAGTGTTTAATCGACAGGTAACGTCTGAGATCAAAGTCTTTTAACACAAGTTTGTTTTTGAAAAATATTTAACGATATGATCCGATTTGATTAAAACCAAATTGAGTAATCTAAATTTTAATCATAAATTTAACAATTTTCAAGTTTTAATCAAATTTCATAGATCCAAAAAATTTTCAACTTTAGAGAAAAATCTAGATCTAGTATATATAGACTAAATTTTTCACATACTTGCTATCATACACAACCTAAACATGTTATTCTAGTACCAATTAAAATATATTTTATAATATCTAATGTCTTAAATATGCTAGATTTTGAATGATAAAAATTATAGCAGAAGCGTATTTTTTGGATCCATGATTTGTGTTTGGATTCCGAGTTATGGTTCTTCCATAACAAACCATTTGGAAAGCTTTAGGTCTTTGTTGATGGGATACAAGGCGTTTGAATTTCTTGTTAAGGTTGTTGTAGGAACTATAACAATTCTATTTATAATAGAACTAATTTCTAAGGCGTTCATTCATCAACTTAGAAATTACAAATGTATTCATATATTAATATTTTATAACACTTATGTTCCTTCAGTCCTTTAATTTATTCCAAATTGACTACACAATTTTTTACTATTTTAAATAATGATCCTAACACATTAATTATACATATTTGACCCCAAAAAATTCTTACAAAAGTATCATTTTTGCAAGTACCCCCAATAAATAAAGACTTTCGCACACAATGGGGATGAATGCAAAAAAAACTCTAAGATTTGACGTGTTTTGGAAACCATTTATCATTTTAATGACATGATTTAATTTGGAGAAAATATAAACATTAAGGAATTTTTTACCCATTTTAAAAAATGGAGGTTTTATCAGCACCGAACTCTTGTTTTTATTTTTTGCGTTCAACCCCGCACAATTTGATTAAAAATATATATATATATATATATAACATAAGTACTAGCTATATAATACTTGCGCTGGCAAAAAGTACCAGCTATATAGTATAAGAAGTGAGCAGATAATGCAGTATACAATACTACTTTATTATTTTTTCTTAAATTCACAATCTTCGGTTAACAGATTTTTTTATTATCCTTAGAGCATCTCCTATCCTATTCTAAATCTCACTCTAAATGTTAATTTGGAGTAAAAATTACTTCAACTCTACTCCATTTTCAACTTCAAAATGGAATATTATCATGTTTTTCTCCAAATATAGAGTATTTCTATTTTTATCTATTTTAGAGATGAAGTTTTTTTATTTATAAAATATTCAAGTTTATATTATTTTGTTTTATGATTTATAATTAATTATTTTGATAATTATTTTTATTCTAAAATACAAATAATCCTATTTAATAGAAATTCTTATTAATTATACGAATAATAAATGTAAAAACACAATATTAAAATAAAAGATAACATAACATAAACTTATTAAATCAACAACTGATAATTTATTAATTTAATAATCCGGTAAAAATAGTCATCTTTTTTTAGAAATGATTTAGTTGATCATTTGTGGGAAAAATATTCAAATGGGTATAATTAAATTATAATATTGTTTGTCTTGTTAATTTGAGTTATGTAATATATATAAATATATATATATATATATATATATATATATATGAAAGTTTTAAAAATAAATTTCGTGAGTTAATTTGTAATTAGAATAAAAAAAAGAGTCATCTTAGCAATTAAAAAACATATAATAAAGAATATTCTCTACCATATTAATTTATGAGGTAAAAAATGAGATAATAAATTGGAGTAAAACTTTAGTAAAGAAAAAAATTTTGTATAAAAAAAAAAGATAAATTATGGTTTTATTTGAAATTGATAACGGAAAAATGACTAATTTAAAAGGGCGTAATCCTTGGATCGAAACAAACAACTCTTACCGCGTTGTGATATTAGTCAACTCTAATAACTCTAATATAGGTTACGTACCAAATACTGAATTAAAAATTTAAAAGCATAAAGTCATAAACAATGAAGAAGGACAGATCAAGTCATTTATAATTCTTATAACTCTTGACTTTGCATCTTTCACATATACGGTCAATTAATAATACGTTTTAACAAAAACATATATGTCAACCATCATCTGCATAACCAATTCTATTCCACTAAAGAATATGTGATATATATATATATTCAAAATTTTATGTTTTAAAAATTCATATAAATATATTACGACTGAAATAACTTCAGTCAAGTGTATATATATATATATATATGTTTATGCATGGGTCATGTTCGTATTTGGAATTTGACAAACACAATTTTGGACTTTGAAATTTGGCAAAAACAGATCAAGGACGATATGTTTTTTACAAAAAAAACTCTAAAAAATACATTTAGTAAAAAAGAAACTTGAAATTAACGTTTAATTTAATAAAGAGTTTTTTTTACCAAAAAGCAAAGTCCAAAAGTTTTTTTTGGATAAAACAAAAGCTAGAAGTGTTATCTTCAAATGACAAAGTCCAAGAGTTTTTCGGAAAATTAATACTCTCGGGATTATTTCGCCAAAAACACAAAATGTAGGGTTTTCTTTTCGCCGCCAGCCTTATATTAATAAAGTAAAAATTGTTTTGGAAAACTAATTTTATACATACAAATTTAATCTATAAAAAAAGTTTGTATTATATTAAACATATAATATTGGTAAATCATTTTACAAAAAAAAATAATAATGATACTTTTGTATATAATGATTTACATATATTATATATGATATAT
This sequence comes from Aethionema arabicum, assembly GCA_000411095.1. Classification (NCBI taxonomy): domain Eukaryota; kingdom Viridiplantae; phylum Streptophyta; class Magnoliopsida; order Brassicales; family Brassicaceae; genus Aethionema; species Aethionema arabicum. The sequence goes on from KE152686.1 coordinate 10,706, forward strand.
ACAAAATTATTAGTAATATTTTGATGTAAAATTTATTAAATCATTTTCCAATTAAAGCGCTATAAAATTCAGCTAATTTCTCGATCTGCATATATTGTATATGACATATACAAAATTTATGTATAATATGTTTTACGTGAAATAATTTTATAATATCATTTTTTAATTAAAATTTCAATTCAGTCTTTTTCTATAACATATTATAAACAATATACGCAATAAAGATATAGCATGTTCCATATTTTATAGTCTTTCTTTGTAAGTCTTTGTTTAATCTCAGCAGCAGAACTAAAAATAACATATTAAATAAATAAATAATAATAATAATAATAAAAGAAAATATGTAAACTTTGTAATATAAATAAGTATCTTCCGCTTCTCCCTTTATCATCATTCATCACAAATTACAATGTCTAAATCCGAGAATCTTAACTTTGATGATTTTGATGATAAGATTGAGCGTATAAACAGTCCCACCAATGGCAGCGATACCAGTGAACTGACTGATGAGAGTCCCCAAGCAGGGACAAACAATGATGATCAAAATCAGTCTAGTAACCCTGACGTTAGAGAATATGGTTAGTTTTACTCTTAAACCATTTTAATTTTATAATTAGTATTAAAATTATTTTGTTGCCGCAAGTTTTAATTTGCATTTAGGGCATGTTTTTATTTTTCAAATCAGTACTTCATTTTTGTCAGATTTAAATGGCAGAGGGAACATTTTATTTTTTTGATTCATAAGACCCATACAATAGCTAAATAGTTGCAGAAGAAATGATGTTTTTTATACTTGTCTTTTTTTATTTCAAAATTGTTGTTGGAATAGTGTTTAAAACAATGATCTACAGAATCTTTTTATATATAAATTTTAATAATTAAACTTAATAAAATTTATTATCATTTTAATGATAGGGGCATTTTGGTTAGTTCATCAAAAATTGGTTTGTATTGAATATATGGGTTTTGGGTAGGTTAATATTCACATTAAGATGGATTTTTGGGCTATAGAGTATATTTTTTCTTTTTTTAATAGATAATTTAATAATCAGTTTATTAAGAATTTTAATTTAGTCGTGATAATAAAATTATGATGAACTATATTTTTAATTTTGTGAAATAAAATCGATTTAGTTAATTTATGGCATCTTTGACCAACATTTACGTTTCTCACATGACATAAATACCATTTTTTATGTCGTAATCTCAAGTCGATTATATTTTAAAAAAGAAAATAAATAAACCATTGTTTTCTTTTGAATAATAAATAAATGATTGTTTTAAGCATTTACCATTCTTTTTTTTTAGTAATTATGATTTTGTAAAGACAAATTTGAAAAATAACATGAGATTTATAATTGTATTGATTATAACGCTTTGTACGTAGAGCCTGATACAATACAAGAAATGAGTAACCTTAATGTAAGTGAAGAGAACTCAAAAAATGAGTCGAATGGAGATTCAAGTGAAAAAGAAGAAGTGAAGAAGAAAGCTGCAACTCCTCAAGAGGCACTAGAAGAGATAAAGAAGCAACAGACTCATAACCTCTACTGCACTAACTGTTATCATAACATAACCACAGAAGCTATACTAATAAAAAAAAAAGAGGTGTTTCATCCCTACAATCGGAAGCATTTTGTAATCAAGATCCCTCACTTCACATGGAAGACTCCCGACCCCCAGCCTATTGTTAATCCAGGTAACATTGCTTTTTGTGACCTTTAACGCTAGCTAGGAGATGACTGAGTTTTAATAACTTCTTCTTCGTTAAATTTACAGAAGAAGATGACAAGGAAACCACTGATCTAAATATAGTTCTAAGTAGGATCGTTGATAAAGTGAATCAAGTATTCACCAAGATTAATTGGCCATCATGGAGTTCGGATTCTCCGTGGTTTCTATCGGTTCTTCTGACTCTTTTGTTGCTTTCGACCATTGTTTTGTGGTCGCCGCAGACACGTGTGCTTGCACAGAATACAGGAGAATATATTAGAATATGGTTCTTGTCTTTGTTCATATATGTCTCCAGTTTCAGGTTACTTTTGGTCTTTTCATTGCTAATCATAGCCATCTTGGCTCAGCTCTGGAACAAAGGTGAATTCCTTTTCTTACCCTTTTGCTTCTTGTGTTGCTTAGCAAAAAAGTAGTAATTAGCACCATTCAATACATTGCATAAAACATAATAGATGATTCAAACCAGCCTATTGTTAATTCAGGTAACATTGCTTTTTGTGACCTTTAAAGTTAGTTAGGAGATGACTGAATTTTAATAACTTCTTCTTTGTTAAATTTACAGAAGAAGAATATGGCAATGGAAACACTAATCCAAGTAGGATTTTTGATCAAGTGAAACAAGTATTCATCAAATTCATCAAGATGCGTTGGTCTTCATTGAGTTTCGTTTCTCCCTGGTTTCTTCTGACTCTTTTGTTGCTATCGACCATTGCTTTGTGGTCACCGCCGCTGACAGATGTGATTGAACATGATAATACACGAAGAAATGTGATTGAACATGATAATAAACGAGGAAATGTGATTGAACATGATAATACACGAGGAAATATTAGAAGATGGTTCTTGTCTTTGTTCTTATATGTCGCCAATTTGAGGTTATTTTTGGTTTTTTCATTGCTGATCATAGCCATCTTGGCTCAGCTCTGGAACAAAGGTGAATTCCTTTTCTTACCCTTTTGCTTCTTGTGTTGTTTATCAACAAAGTAGTAATTGACACCATTCAATACATTGCAGAAAAAAACCCAGATGATCCAAACCAGACTATTGTTAATCCAGATGTGAATCAATCTCCGGAGAAAGATAAGACCGATGAAACTAAACCTAATGGGTCTAACAAAGGTATTTTCTTTTGCCTCATTTCTCAATTTCAACTTTTGTTTCCTTCATATTCTACACACTAAATGAGCTCCAGGTAAAGATCAACCTGATCAAGGACCTTCTCGACGACCTGCTCCACGACCTGATGATGTTGTTCCAATAATCGATAAGCCAAAACCTGCTCCACGACCTGATGATGTTGTTCCAATAATCGATAAGCCAAAACCTGCTCCACGGCCTGAAGAGGGTGTTCAAATAATCGTTGAACCAGATCGGGAGACTATTTTTGAAGTAATCATAAAACTTATACCAAGAGATCTTGACATCTTGAAGAGTATTGTGTACGGAGGTCTAATGGAGTCCATCACAAGTCTAGGTGTGGTAACCTCTGGTGCTGCTTCTGGTGCTTCAACATGTAAGTAGAAAATCTCGATACAAAATTTGAACATTTCATCACAAAATGTTATCTTTTTATTGTGGACTTATCAATCTTTGGTTGCAGTAAACGTTCTAGCCTTGGGACTTGCCAATTTATTCAGTGGCCTCTTCCTAGCCATTCACAACGTTAGTCAATTCCTACTGCTACTAATTAATTCTTTTTTCCAAGTTGTTTAAAACTAAACCATAATGTTTTCTATGAGAAGCTTCGTGAAAAAGGAGAAGACCGGTACAACTATCTAATAGGAGACAAGAACAAGTGGAAGCGACATTATGTGGTTGTTGTGATCTCCTTTATCTTCTTTGGTGTGATTCCTCCTCTTTTCTATTGTCTTTCTTTTAAAAGAGCAGATAAAGGACACGAAAAAGCAGCCATAGTTCTTGTGGCATCTCTCGTCTGTGTCGTCATTCTCTCATATGCTAAAGCGCATGCCTTCAAGAAGGGAAGACTCAATACAATGATTAAATACATAGGATTGGCTTTTGGGGCGTGTTCTCTTTCCTTTATCGTCACCTACTTCATCAGTGATCTTCTTGAAAAGAATGGATTTCATGAACTAGCCTCTGATTTCAGAAGAATTGAACGCCAAGATATGGGTTCTGGAGATGCTGCTTAGCTGATTTGCCTCTTTGTTTCATTAATTTCAGTTTTCTATCGTCTTTGTCTACAAAAAGGTTCATTTTTCTCTATCAATAATATTTAAAATGTTGTTTTATTTGTAAGTCATTTTCCCATACTCTTTTAGGAAAAGGACATGTACTTCATTTGGCTTTCATCAAGTTTTATGTATCTCCCTTGTCTTATCCAAGATTCTAACAATAAATTGTACCTTCGAAGCTTCTTCTGACTTTAGACTTTCTCATCTTTGATTGTTTCTCATGGAACTCAACTCAATTCCATCTCTCACTTCAAATACCTTTGGAGACGTTGAAAATGTCACTATCAATGGCGACAATACCAACAAACTGATGACCAAACTAGCCCCGAACTCACCTCTAAACAGTATCTCCAAGAACAATGGCATTGAGTTGGGCAATGAACAAGGTCCGAGGTATAATTAGCACATCTCTAATTAGTTAATTGAAGATTCTACTTTGTCTTCATCAAACGTTTAATCCAATTTATTACCAATAGATGGAGGCAAGAGCCTCACCATATATGGTGTATGTTGAGTTGGGCAACCCATAGTGAACCATAGTATCTCTAAAATAGTGACGACACAACCCTCCTACTTCTCGAAGAGTAAACTACCGATGATTTCGCCACAACCTTCAAGACCGGGTTGTGAATCCTAGACACCTTGCACTCTCCAGAACTGTTGATAGAGGTACCAATAGCATCTGCGAGGATCTCATGATGGAAACCTATAGAGAAGGTTGTCCCCCCTTTAGAGGTAGGGCCATCCCTGAAAGATGTTGGGTCCCAAACATAAAATAATTTTTGGGTTCATTCAATATAAAAATATAAATTTTTCACAAAAGTAGAATTTGAACTCTAAACTTCCCAAATTCTAATATAAAACTCAACCACAACATTACAAAAATTTTTAATTGATTGTGGGCCCCAAAAATATATATTATTATCCCGAGCCTAAAACTCGAGTTTACCTAGATTGTGTTCAGGGGCCGGTCTGCCTAGAGGCCTAAATCCCCAAAGAAAGAAGAAATCTCTCAAATAGAGAGTTATACCTCACTCTTCTACTGATGAAGTAGATAAAATATTATGTAGCATAAGAATTGTGGAAGGTCGAGTTACTGACCCACTCTACCGAGGCGAAGATCTGTCTCTCTCCCCTGATGATGAAGTAGATAAAATATTAGTTTTTGTATTTTACCGAGTTCCAAATTCTTATAATTTCAGGACCGATCCTGAAAATTACACGATTTAGTTACGAAAAAAAGACCTAATACATGCAAAAAGAGGACTACCAAAATCAATTTGGAAATTGTACATCAAATCCAACGATTTATTAATTTGGAATTCTTTTGAAATGTTAGTTCATCGTTGGACATGTTTAACGAAATAAAAAGAGTTGGGAAAAACACTGGAACTATGTTAAGGAATAAGTTGGGGCGTGAATCGTTTAGCCCATCAATAAGTTCTCATTAAGGTCGTCGCACCCTATTTTAATATATAACTAGGATTTTATCCACATTATACACGAGATAAAAAATTTATCAAAACTGGTGAAAATTTTAATTCATTGGTGAAACATGCAATGATGTCGTTATTAGTTTAACTTTGTTGAATTTGACGTCTATGGTTTATATTATTGGTGGAATTATAGATGATAGACATATTTATGATAAAGTTTCATTATCATCATTAAGACTGGATATTTTATCTCATCCGCACATAATCCCAACAGAACAATTCTGAAATAACATGAACCGAATCTGATCCAAAAGTTAATAAAACCCAAAAAATTATGTTTTATTAAATTTTATTTGTGATTCGGTTTAAACCCAAAACGAACCTGAATAATGAAACAGAATTTTTGATAAGTTCAATTAAAATGTCCTAAGAATCATATTGTTAATTGAATAGTATAGCTTAAGGTCGAATCCACAATTTCCAGTTGTTCTAAATGAGATTCAATTGCAAGTTTCAGCTAAACAAATTCAGCTTTCAAGTGTAAAGTGACTTAAACAAAGGATTAGATAAACGGTTGTAAACTAATGTGTAAAACATTGGATTAAAGGTTATAGGTGTAAATCAACTAGCAATGTCTTGTTCAGGTTCTCATTCAGTCATCCCTAGATTCAAATAAATTCATAGACGGATTCACTTCCGTGATAATCCGATCTCTGATTCCTAAGAAATCGAATCCTAAACTTCCGTTTGGATCGAGTGGTTAGGAAATGCATTACACACAGATTTGATCCATCCACAATCATTCTAAACTCAACTTCCATTGGATTAGATTGATTGCTTTCCTAATGAGGTTCTAATCATCCTTGAGCTTTTGGCACTAAGGATGATCTAGAATCAAACCCAAGTTGATCATGCTTAGATTAGCTTTAAGATCATCTATAGGGATAGGGAAATCTATGGATATAACTTATTTGAGATTACTAGACTAGATTCTCACAATTTCCCCTTAATCCAACTCTAAATCTACTCAAACATGGAAATAAAAGTAAAACAGTGAATTAAATGAGAAATCATGCTTAAACAAGTAAGGAAAGAAAGATTAAGGAAAAAAGAAGATAAGAATGATTCACTAATAGTAGATCAAGCTAAAAAACACCATAGATTGCTCAAGATCCAAAGGTTTCCAAAAGTGGCTATGAAAAGAGTTACATAAAATTAGATGATGTTCAAAAACTAACCCTAAAAACTATTTATATTCTCCTCAAAATGCGGAGTTTAAGCAAAATTAAAGAGTGATTACATGCTGAAATCCGGTCGAACTCACAAGACTGTCTGACCGGACTATTTCGACCCGTGTTTTAGGATGACTTCTCGTACAGGGATGTTCGATCGGACTCAGAAGACTGCCTGGCCGGACTATTTCGATCCGCGTCTTTCGTTGACTTCTCATTCACGAAGGTTCGGCCAGACATAGTGAACTATCCGACCATAATATGTTAAACCGACGCTTCTTTGCACTTCCTCAGGTCTCAGTTCGGTCGAACTCAGAACACTGTCTGACCGAACAGGACTTCAAACTCTGTTTTCTTCTTGTTTCTTTGTGTTTAGTCCAATTGTTCCAACCCCTTTTCCGAGGCTTCTCCAATGCGAAGATTGCACCTAAATTATACCTGGAGACAAGATTTATCGACGAAAACACAAGTAAAAGACCTTTGGAATTCGTGTAAAACAAAACATATCATTTCCCCCAAACTTAACTCTTGCTTGTCCTCAAGCAACAAGCAAAAGCCAAGGAGTTTGTATAGGGCTGATCTCGCTCGTAGAGTACTATGCGTTTACTACGGGGTATGATGAACTTTAAAATTTATTAAACCTCTACTCGCCCCGACCACAAGGGG
>KE152698.1:7056-40203 GCA_000411095.1 Aethionema arabicum
CCAAGGGCATTTTTGAAACCTCTGGGGAATTTGTTGATGATATTGGAAGAAGAAGGTGGTGATCCACTTGGAATTTCGTTGAATTCAATTTCGGTTATTGGATCAAACCGGGCTAAATCTCAACTTTCATGATAATTTATTCTTAATTGTTTTCTTTAAATTATTTGGTGATTTATTAAATTGTTTGTTCTTTGTTATATTGGATTATGATTTGTAAACCGATTAATTAACAAGATTGATTGATTTACTAAATTAATGGATTTTATTAACTTAAGATTTATATTAATTTTGATAAACGGTTAAAAAGTACATGATATTTTGTTTTCATTGGGGGTATAAGTTTCATATTTCAATAATATAGTTTTTAATGATAAATACAATTGTAAATAATTAAATTAAAAAAGAACTTAAAAAAGTAGAAAGATCATCTCCTAAATAATTTATTATTATTCTTTCACCCTTTGTTAAATCAAGTTTAAATGGTTAATGTGTTTTTAAAATCGATATGTATATATTTGGTTTTTCTTGCATCGATTATATATTTTAATCCGTTCATTAAGAAAAGTCCAATATTTTTTTTCCGCTAAGAATGGTCGAATATATACAAACAAAAATGTATAAATGAGGAATTTTTTGGAAATTAAGATTAAAATAAATGTTAAAAGATGACTATATAATTATATATTAAAATAATTAAAATAAAAATGATAGATCCACCGATCTCGCTCGTATCCGAAACTATAAAGTTTCTGAGACTTTGTTGGTTCGCCGAATCCAGCTGTCACTTCACCGACACCTACTTCCTAAAATCTCACGCGCCGTTTGCCAAATCGGTGCATCTCACGCGCATTCCTCTTGAAGTTGAAGAAACAGCTGTGAGTGGCTCATCCTTGTTTTCTTCACGCTCCAACGGTGGCGCGTGGGTTAAGAAGAAACGGAAGGTTCAATGTGGGACCCAAGAGATTAAGATTTGGATTGTGTAACGTCATTAGTATTCACTATCAGATTTGTTAGATATATACTGGACTCATATATTAAAACTTTTATGGTAAATGAAATTATAAAATAGACTCAGAAACAATGTACTTTCGTAGTATCTCTTTTTTGTTGTTCTTAAATTAATATATTTTGAATATAATGTTGTTAAGTAAATTATTATTTAAAAATTAATTATTAATTATAATAAAAGTCTGACTGTTAACAAAATTGGATTACTTATTTGAAAATTAACTAAAATATGTTTAAGAATGTTTTCAATAGTCTCTTATTCTTCAAATACGAATAAGAATTTGAAATTAAAGAGTGACAAAAAGTTACTATTTTTTTAATGTGCTTCAAAAATTTATTCTTAGAAGGAATTTTCAAAGAAAAAATTGAAGATTGTCATTGAAAAATTTAATTTATCTTTATATCTAAAAAAAAAATTATAAATGGTCTAAAATAGTAGATTACACTAATAAAAATATATAATAGACATTACAAAGGTTTAAATATAAACAATACTACATTAAAACGAAAAAATACAAAAGGAAATTGAGACACGAAGGTGTCCACAAAACGTGGAATTGGTCGGCGAACAGATTTGAAGACCTGTCTTAATTAAATATCTTCTGAACAGTATCTCATTTTTTTTTAAATCAAATCAATTATAAGCAAACCTTAATCAATCTCTAAATAATCAAATTAAAATTCTCTAAATAAAATAACTAATTCATTTCACACTCACTCACTCACACAAATCAAGAAAGATTTCAGAAAAGGATAAATCTTGCTCTTTCGTTTTCCCTCTCAATTAAAAACAATCTTTAAGGGTTTTAGAAAGAAGAAGAATAATCTGTAGAAGTGAGAATAAACAAAAATGAAGCGAGTCACTTTCACCGTTGCGTCGCCGGCGGTGATGACGGCGATGGTGTTTATCTTCTTGTGTAGAGTTAGTGCGGCGGCGAATGTAACTTATGACCACCGTTCTCTCTCCATTGGTGGCCGTCGTCAGCTTATTATTTCTGCTGCTATTCATTACCCTCGAAGCGTTCCTGCTGTGAGTACTTCTTCTAAACTCTCTTTTTAGCTTTCTCTCTAGATTTTGATATTTGCCTTTAGTTTAATGGTGGTGATGCCAAAGTTGGAAGCTTTTTTGGGTTTTTTTGCTCAATGCTCACTTGGGTGTGCATATAATCGAGTAAAGGTTAGAACTTTATGAGGGTTTGGGTTGATTTTGTTCAAATTAGACATTTAGAATCATGGGTTTTGAAGTATAATCCTTTGGTTTAGTGGTGGGTTGTTTAGGATGATTCCAAGGTTGGAAACTTTTTGGGATTTTAGCACAATGCTCTTAGGTTCTGCATTTGATTGAGAAAAGGTTCAAAGTTTGTGAGGGTTTGAATCACAGGAAGAGATTCTGGAATCATAACATTTGAAATCATGGGTTCAAATCTCTTGTCTGGGTTCTAGAAAGTAGCTAATCTTCAGTTTCCATTGAGATTTTGATTCAAATCTGAAGTTGTCTCTGAGATTTTTCTTGTGGATGATCAGATGTGGCCATCACTTGTTAATATAGCTAAAGAAGGAGGCTGCAATGCAATTGAGTCTTATGTCTTCTGGAATGGCCATGAGCCATCTCCTGGAAAGGTAAGAATCTTCACTAACTTTACTCAACTCCATTCTCTATGTTGAACTTATCCGTTTCCTAATCAAGATCTGTCTTTTGTTGGTTAAACTTACATGATCTGTAGTATTACTTTGGTGGTCGGTATAATCTAGTCAAGTTCATCAAGATTGTTCAACAAGCTGGAATGCATATGATCCTGCGAATAGGTCCTTTCGTTGCAGCAGAGTGGAATTTCGGGTAAAGTTTCACTAAACAATCTCTGATTAGACCCGAAGTTTAGGGTTCTGATTTGATCTTATGGTTATAGGGGAGTTCCGGTTTGGTTACATTATGTACCAGAAACAGTCTTCAGAACAGATAACGAGCCATGGAAGGTAAGCCAACCATACTATATACAAAATTCAAGAATTCAACTTTCTCTGTATTCATTTCTCTGTGAAACTGTTTTCAGCATTACATGGAGAGTTTCACGACGTATATCGTAAACCTTTTGAAACAAGAGAAGCTTTTTGCACCACAAGGAGGTCCTATAATCTTGTCTCAGGCAAGACAACAACATAAATTTCAGTAAAATTGCTGTAGACTGTAGAGGAATGTTGCTTGATGTTGTCTTTGGTGTTGTTGATTCATTAGGTTGAAAATGAGTATGGGTATTATGAAGGTGCTTATGGTGAAGGAGGGAAACGGTATGCTCAATGGTCAGCTAGTATGGCTGTGAAACAGGACATTGGTGTTCCATGGATGATGTGTCAGCAATGGGATGCTCCTCCAACTGTTGTAAGTGTCATTAGCTTCCTCGGTCCTGAGAGGGCAAATCAGAACACAAGACTGTAAAATCTTTTGGGGTAAATAAGTTTCAATTTCTTGATATGTGCAGATTAGTACCTGCAATGGCTTTTACTGTGACCAATTCACACCTAATACACCTGATAAACCCAAAATCTGGACTGAGAATTGGCCTGGATGGTAACATCTCCTTTGAATCTGGAGGCTTTTGGAGCTTCTTGTTCATTTGCAGCCTCTTTAAGAGTTTTTCTTTATTCTAGGTTTAAAACTTTTGGAGGAAGAGACCCTCATAGACCAGCAGAAGATGTAGCTTACTCTGTAGCTCGATTTTTCCAGAAAGGCGGTAGTGTTCATAACTACTACATGGTAATGCTTGAGACGTCCTTAAACATCATCTAGTCTCTTCAAGATGAGGAAGTTAGTTTGCTCTGTATCAGTTTGTAATCTGATAATTTTCCTATCGGTTTAGTACCATGGAGGAACAAACTTTGGACGAACTTCAGGAGGTCCCTTTATCACAACAAGCTATGATTATGAAGCTCCAATCGACGAGTATGGTGAGTTGTATAACCCAGCTCTGTTCCGGTTCCTAATAAGAGATCAGTGTTTGTGATAAAATCCTTATCTTGTCTTGTGTAGGATTGCCTAGATTTCCAAAATGGGGACATCTTAAGGAGCTGCATCGAGCTATAATGGCCTCTGAAAACATGCTGATCAGTGGCGAGCATCGGAACTTTTCTTTAGGCCCTTCTCTTGAGGTAGGTTTTCCATTTGAATCACCCAAAAGTTCTCTGTTTCTTTCCTTGGATATGCACGGACTAGCGATCATGTCCGGATGATGAGGATGTTTGCGATTTCAGGCTGATGTGTACACAGATTCCTCAGGAGCTTGTGCTGCGTTTCTGTCAAACTCAGATGATAAAAGTGATAAGACAGTAATGTTTCATAATGCGTCGTACCACTTACCTGCTTGGTCAGTTAGCATTCTACCTGACTGCAAGAACGCTGTTTACAACACTGCAAAGGTGAGTTTTCTCTCCACATTGATTTGGACTAGAACTCCTAGAAATTGTCAGCATAACAGAGATTATTTTACACTTTGAATAGGCAACATCAATGACCTCTAAAGTTGAAATGTTACCTGAAGACTTGAAGTCTAAAGCTGGTCTTAAATGGGAAGTGTTCTCCGAGAAACCTGGAATCTGGGGAGAAGCCGACTTTGTGAAGAATGAATTAGTCGATCATATCAACACCACAAAGGACACAACTGACTATCTTTGGTACACAACAAGGTTAGTAACCTCTGTTGAGATCAAGAATGTTATCCACAATTACAATCTGAAGCTGATGTCTTCAATATCTGTTGCAGCATCACAGTCAGCGATCATGACAACTACTTGAAGAATGGAAGCAGCCCAGTTCTGTTTATTGAATCAAAGGGGCATACTCTCCATGTTTTCATTAACAAGGAGTACATAGGTACTTTCCAAACTCTGTGTTTCTTGTCCTTTCTCAGTCTCGAGGTTTCTAATTGCTCTTCCCTGACTATTCTTCTAGGTACCGGGTCAGGGAATGGAACACATTCCCCCTTCAAATTCAAGAAATCTATTTCTCTCAAGGCAGGCCAAAACAATATTGATCTGCTTAGCATGACTGTTGGTCTTCAGGTAATATATAACATGAAATTCTCTGATCCAATTCTCTGATCCAAATATCACCATCCGTACCTTACATTTGGGTATTCCTGCTGCAGAATGCAGGATCCTTTTATGAATGGGTTGGCGCCGGGCTTACAAGCGTCTCAATCAAAGGTCTCAACAACGGCACATTGAATTTGACCAGTAGCAAATGGTCCTACAAGGTTTTATAACTCTAACCACTAATAGTAAGAGAATTCCTCAATCTGTGATTCTCATTTTCTGAAACTTGCAGCTTGGCGTGCAAGGAGAACACTTAGAACTGTTCAAACCAGGTAACTCTGGTGCTGTCAAATGGACGGTGACCACAAAACCTCCCAAGAAACAACCTTTGACTTGGTATAAGGTAAGGTAACCGTTGGACAAGAACCTAAGGAAGAATGAGAAGGGTTAAGTTTTGTTTACCTCTCTAAACACCTGATCTTGTGGTAGGTTGTCATAGACGCACCTTCTGGGAATGAACCGGTTGGGCTGGATATGATCAATATGGGGAAAGGAATGGCGTGGTTAAACGGTGAAGAGATTGGAAGATACTGGCCTAGGTTAGCTAGAAAGAACTACCCAAATGATGAATGCGTCAAGGAATGTGATTACAGAGGCAAATTCATGCCAGATAAATGCCTTACTGGATGTGGAGAGCCATCCCAGAGATGGTACCTTAAAACAATTTAATGTTCTCATTGCTTTTTGACACTTTTCTTTGTTCAAATCTGATTCTTGGTTTCGGCTTAGGTACCATGTCCCGCGATCATGGTTTAAGCCATCTGGGAATGAGCTGGTGATCTTCGAGGAGAAAGGCGGCAATCCCATGAAGATAAAGCTGTCTAGAAGGAAAGTCTCGGTAGTATGACCAAGAAAACGATATGAAGTTAATTAAAGATTAATGCAAAACCAAAGCTGCAAAGAAGAATGGGGGATCAGATGTTACCAAAGCCAAGAGATAGTTTTTGTTTGTTCTTTGTTGTAACAACAGACGATAAACATGATCTCCATTTGTTAACACCTTTCATCACCAAGCTATAAATTACAGCATCTTTCACATGAATCTCGTTACTACTTTAGTAACGTTGCTAGGCTACTAAGCCTATCATTCTATCTCTTCAATCACCACACCACCTTTTTGGATATGACATTTCTTCATATCTGGAAACTCTTTGAAATCGTTGAGCTCAATCACTGAGTTCTTCTCTGCTCTTACGGATGATGCCAGAGTTGGCCACACTTCTGGCGGCTGCTCATTGACCCAACACATCATAAAGAAGACTTTCCTCTCTGCACGTGTTAGTTTGTTCTTCAGATCACGCCTTGATGATTTTTTATCCTTCACCGAATTTACTTCCTGTTTTGCATCCTGAATCATTCTTTGGAGATCACAGAGCAGGCATACCATAGCTGCAGTGCCAAGAGAAAGCAAACAATTCACATCATCAATTAAATTCAATGCGAACTTCAGACCACCTAGGTGTTTATAATCTGAAGAGCATGTCTGTTCCAAGCAAGAAGACAACACTTCTTTTATGCTCTCAGGCTGTGAATTCTGACCCAAAACAGATGAAACACTCAGTACCATTGTTGCCGAACCTAATGAATCTGATTGCCAGTCTCCATTATAGATGCGAAGCGTAAAACAGTAACTGTATATAATATCAACCAAATGGAGTGGTAACAGAGGAGATGGACTCGCTGAGCTAAGCTTGCTTAGTGAGGTAAGAGGCGTATCAGGCCCTGGAGGAATTGCACTCACAATTGTCTCCTCCTCATCAACATTTTCTTCTTGAACACATTTTTGTACAAGTTGTGTACCTTTAGATCCAAGAGAGATCACTCGAGCTGAAGGCTGTAACCACCAAGGATCCCATGGTTCAATCATTTTGCTAAGTTCACCAGAAACCAAAGCTCTTTGAAACCGTTTTCTCTCTTCTGAGCTCAAATCCTCAAGACTGACTTCTTCACCACCAGTTCCATTTAAAATCTTGTCGATAATTTCCTCCCGTAAGGTCAAACCTTCATCATCATCATCATCTTTATCATCCACGCTATCAATTCCCTCGTTTTCTTCTGCTGAGTGAAATCGTTTCAATATTTCGAGCATCTTCTTTTTAGTTTGATCATCTGATCGAACTTGCCGCAACTCATCAACTACGTTCTCTCTCATGAATGACTCTGTACATTGATTGCTGTGAGACTTGTAACAAGGAAGCGAACAGTATCGGAAGTTGCAGCGAGGGCAAGTGTATTGCGAGAACTGCTTCTGGCAAACATGGCAGATAATAGTCCGTGAAGAGGGATCTAACGGAGAACGACTAGAAGATTCCGATGAAATAAGTATCCTCTCCGGCATTTTCAGAAAATTTTAGCGCCTTCGAGAAACGACCGCAAGCTCGCCGGCGTTTTTATGATTACCAGTGAGGGTTTCGTTTAAAGAAAACAGGTCTTAGAACTTAGGCCATAGAATGGGCTTAATAATTTTAAAATGGGCCGTAATTGGGCCTTAAGTCTGGATCTATTTATTCGAAAAATATCGGGTATTTGGGTGATAAAGATCCGACCCGGAAAAAACGTGTCTCTCGTTGTATTTTCTTCGCTTCCTTCATTTCTCCCTTCGTTAATGGACGAAAGAGGGATTTCGCAGCAATAGTGCGATAAGATCCAGTTGAGTTGTTTGTGAATGAGAAATCAGGTGATCGCTCAAAAATCCGTTTCTCATAGTTGATTTAATTTTGAAAAGCTGAAAAAGAACTGGGAAGAGATATTTGGGATGCATTCGAGAGCGTCCAGTGTTCACTCCATTAAAATCTATGTTTCGTTTTGTGATTCTTACTCTTGGTTTCGCAATTCCTCAACTCGCCACTGACTTGGTCGGTGGCCGTAAAACCTTAGGGCTCTGGAATGGAGAGTAATCAGAAAACTACCGGTTATTAAATCTCCATGAATCACCATTGGGACTCTATTGTATCTCTTTTTTGGTTTCACATGGGAAATTTGGTTAACTTCAGGAATTTTCTCCCGGTGAATCCTGTGTAAACGTAGATTGACGTGTTGGCCAATGGATATGATGCAGAAATTGCTGTTCCTTTACGTTTTTTGTTGAGCAAGGATGGGACCATGGACACACTCTTTTTCGTCGGGCCTGAGCCTAAGAATAGTGGTCAAACAGTGCAAATGTGATGGATATTCAACCTGCCCCACTTGTTTGCCACTGGCTATCATCAATGTAGCTGGAAGTGCAAGAATGAGGAAGACGTGGCACAGGTGGACTCGATGAACAATATATTCATTGTGATCTTGACATCAAGAACAATGATGGGAAAAAATCCTTTACTTGGGATAGTGCGTTGATTGCGTAGGAGTTGTAAAAGAAGTATCCTGCAAAGAGTAGGTGTGGATCCTCACATCAAGAAGGATGACTCATAATTCTTACGTCTCTGAGAAGAGATTAAGAAGACCTGAACATCAAAGAAACAACAAAAGTAGTAAGTCTCTTCTATGCAAACTTCAGATCATATTAATGGCAACTAAACCGAAATGCATTTGACTGATAGCATACAAACTTGGCAACATTAAAGGTTAATGTGGCCAGTGACCAAGAACAACAGAACCAACAATGCCTAAGTTGTGGCGGTGTTTAAAGAGATTCTTATCATTCGCAGTTACACATTTGAAGACAGCTGCTTTACTGGAACTTGGAACATACCAACTTGACTAAGGACAAAAGTGATCTCCCTTGATATACTTTAAGGTACGTAAGGAACACTACATAATACAAATCTAATGTTATCATTCACCACATCTCATATGATTATTATTATTATATAATATTACGAAATATGAAGTATGGAGTAGAAAGTGGGCAAAAATTCTCCCCCACCCTAAAAGTCAATGAAACATACCAAGACATTTTCTCCATTATCTCAATAAATTTATTAAAT
Source organism: Aethionema arabicum (assembly GCA_000411095.1). NCBI lineage: Eukaryota > Viridiplantae > Streptophyta > Magnoliopsida > Brassicales > Brassicaceae > Aethionema > Aethionema arabicum. Next base: position 16,077 of record KE152698.1, read on the forward strand.
TTTAGAAATTGATCAACAACACTATGAGATGGAGTAAATAATAATTCAAAGCAATAATGATTAGTATTTATAATTTAGTAAAAAATCACATTTACATAATCTGTATACATAATTATATACCATAGCTTACAACAGATCTCTTTTAATATATTATTTTCAGATTACATTTTCTTTATTTTTTGCAAACTTTTTGGTTTTAATTAGCATAGCTTAACTAGTAAAATTGAGTAGAAAAGAAAAGTTAACTAATATTCTCATTCTTCCATTTTTCTGTTTGTTTCTTCATTTTCTTTCTATACTTTTTTATTGGCTTTTCCTATTTTCATACTATATTTTCAGTCTCGTTCTCTATACTCAATATTTTCGATTACATTTTTTTTAGATTTCATTAACAATTCTAAAGAAGGCTCGTTTTACTAAACACATGTATAAAAAACACAAGCCATGTAGTAAAATAGGATATGAACATATCTAAACTTCCAAAGTAAGATTATTTTCAATCTATTGATGCGTGCATCTCTGGTACCCTTTTTTTCTATATATGTAAAGGTAAAAGGAATGTGATATCTAACATCAGATAATGTCAAGCAAATACTTCTTCAAACAAATAATCCTTAAAAAGGATAAATATAACAACCCACACACTAGATAGAGTACAACAGCATCTTAATTTTTTTTTTATAGCATTTGATTATTGGGTGAAAATTAATTTCTGATACAACTGTTACGTTTTAATAGAAGATAATTATTGTGTTTGTTTTGGAATTTGTAAATCTACATGTTAAAATGTTGTGAACGATATATGGTGAGATCATATATCTTAACATTCTCTTTCATGATATCTATTTTACTATATATAAAGATGAAAATGACTTACATTTCCCTTGGCCATTTATATATTAAACAAGAAAGATTTCTGAAAGCTTTTAGGAGTACACTTATTTTCCCTCTCAAATTGAAAAAAGTAGATTACTAGAGGGCTGAGGAAGAACAATCTGAAAAGTGAGTCAAAACAAAATAAGGTGATGACTAAAACCATTGTGTCTCTGGTGATTCTTGTAGGGATGATGTTTCTCTTCTTGAGGAGAGCTAGTGCCGTGAAGAATGTAACTTATGACAAGAACTCTCTCATCATCAATGGCCGCCGTCAGCTCATCATCTCTGGCTCCATTCACTATCCACGAAGCGTTCCTGCTGTTAGTGACTTCTTTTTCCTTCTCTGGTCTTCGATTTTCCCCGGGATTAATGTTTTTGGTCTGATACTATTTTAGATGTTGTTTTTTTATGCCATAATAAGTTTTTTGTCTGAAGCTTTTGATGAAAAATCAGTTTTTCTTGATCGTTTGTCTATACTTCATTTCTCAGTACAATTACTTTAAATATAAAGTTACATAAAACCTATTCGTAAACAAAGTACTACATATTAAATATCTTTTCCTATTATACTTCAAATCTCTAAAAAGTTTAGTTAGCGTAATTCTCTAGTTTAGAAGTCGAAATAATTATTTACTTTTGAGTCATCAACTAATATAAACATCTTTCAATCCTTTCTCAGTTTGACTTTTTCTTTCTTGGTCTTCTTCTTTCAACTATTTTTTTTCGTTTTGTTTCTTGATTTTGTATTAGATGAATAAATCTTATCCAGTACTTGTTTAGGGAAGATAGCGGGCTGTTTTTGATGAAGATGCTCAAGTTTGATTCTGTTGTTTTGTGTACATAAATTATGCAAGAAGATGTTTGGTCTTGACTCTTCAGTTCTGTAGTTTCTTTTCGCTCATAAGTATAAGTTGGTTCAATCGATTGCTGGGGTCTCTGGTCTCATAGAAGACTGTAGTTCAACTTCAAAATGTTTCTCTTAGATTTGCTTGTGGATGGATTCATTTTTCTTGGCAGATGTGGCCATCACTTGTTCAAACAGCCAAAGAAGGAGGCTGCAATGCAATAGAGTCTTACGTGTTCTGGAATGGTCACGAGCCTTACCCTGGAAAGGTTGGAAATTCAATAAGTAACTTACTGTGTATGCACACTCTTAAAGATATGAACTATTGCCAATTGTTGAGCTTATCCATCAACCTTTGGCTCACAAAAACTGGTTTTGTTGGCTGGACTTTCTGGTTTATAGTATTATTTTGGCGGGCGCTATGATCTCGTGAAGTTTATCAAGATTGTTCAGCAAGCTGAAATGCACATGATTCTGAGAATTGGCCCTTTTGTTGCTGCTGAGTGGAATTTCGGGTTTGTGTATCTTGACAATCTTCTTTTGTCACTAATAGTGTCCAATTGCATATGACTTACAAGATTTCAAATGATCTTCTGGTTATAGGGGAGTCCCGGTTTGGTTGCATTACGTGCCAGGAACAGTGTTCAGGACAGATAACGAGCCGTGGAAGGTAGTATAATATTTGAATACGTTTTTGTTAAGTATAAAGAATTGGAAAACCCAACTTGCTGAATTCGTTTTTCTGTGCATTGTTCAGGTTCACATGCAGAATTTTACATCATATCTCGTGAACTTGTTAAAAAAAGAGAAGCTTTTTGCACCACAGGGTGGCCCAATAATCCTGTCTCAGGTAAGCTTGACATGGTTCAGCATGATTCTGTTCCTTTTACATCTGTTCTGAAACGTGCAGAGAAATATTAATATGCGTCTTTCAATGTGATCATAGGTGGAGAACGAATATGGATTTTATGAAAGAGATTATGGCGAAGGAGGGAAGCGGTATACTCAATGGTCAGCTAGTATGGCTGTTTCACAGAACATAGGTGTCCCTTGGATGATGTGCCAGCAATGGGATGCTCCCCCGACTGTGGTAAGTCAAATGCACCTCAGTCTTATCAACATGAATATAGGTCCCGGGCTTTTACACAGACATGTAGAAGATGGTTTTTAATACACAATTGCCAATCTCTTGATCTGTGCTGGGGTTAATGGTTTTCTTCAAATTCCATTTGCAGATTAGTACCTGTAATTCCTTTTACTGTGACCAATTCACACCTAATACACCGGATAAGCCCAAAATCTGGACTGAGAACTGGCCTGGATGGTAAAAAGATATCTTTATGTACTTCACTTCGTGAACAATTCCTTATATTCATTTCATATAAATGGGAAATTGCTATAATTGAGGGTTTGCTGGATATTCTTGTTTATCTCAACTAGATTTCCTTCAACGGTTACAAGAGTTCTCCGTTTTCTTTCAGGTTTAAAACTTTTGGAGGCAAAGACCCTCACAGACCAGCGGAGGACATAGCTTTTGCTGTTGCTCGTTTTTTCCAGAAAGGTGGCAGTGTTCACAACTACTACATGGTATGCATGAGATATCTTTGTTACTATATTGATTTTGTTCTTTGCATCAGTGTTTATCTACTTTTGCTTATAATTTTCTGCCTTTGTCTTTCTTTTTCCATTGGTGCAGTATCATGGAGGAACAAACTTTGGACGTACTGCAGGAGCATTTGTCACTACAAGCTATGACTATGAAGCTCCGATTGATGAGTATGGTGAGTCACAACTCTCTTTTTCTTGGTTCTAACAACATATCACTATTCCTGAGATTAAGTTTCCTTACCAACCAAATTTTATTCTTTTCCTTTGTAGGATTACGTAGATTACCAAAGTGGGGTCACCTTAAGGATCTCCATAAAGCTATAAACCTTTGTGAAGACATGTTGATCAATGGAGAGCATCAGAACTTTCCATTAGGGCCTTCCCTCGAGGTAGCTACTCAATTCAACTGCTCATGAAAGGCTTCTGTTTATATCAGCAGGTTCTATTTCTTTGTTACGCACTCATAGAAGGTGTCCTTCTGATGACTTCAGGCTGATGTGTACACCGACTCTTCAGGAAATTGTGCTGCATTTCTTTCGAACGTTGATAATAAAAGTGACAACACAGTGATCTTTCAAAACAGTTCATTCCACTTACCTGCATGGTCTGTCAGCATTCTACCTGACTGCACGAACGTGGGTTTCAATACAGCAAATGTGAGTTTTCCTCTGTAATTGCATTTTTCAGTTGACGAGTTCTTTTTTTCTGAAGTAATATTTGTTGCTAAGTTTAGTTCGGTAAGGAAAATGGTGTCTTTACTTGTGGGAAGGAAAATTGAACTTAATGTCATATTGGTTTTGGTCAAGACTCAAGACACCCTGAAAACGCAACATAACAAAGCTGATTTACACTTGAACAGGTAACTTCACAGATCTCTAAAGTTGGAATGTTACCGGAAGACTTGAAGTCTCAAGCAGGTCTCAAATGGGAAGTGTTCTCCGAGAAACCTGGAATCTGGGGAGAAGCTGACTTTGTCAAAAACGAACTTATTGATCATATCAACGCCACAAAAGACACGACGGATTATCTCTGGTACACAACAAGGTCGGTAACCCTGTGGTTCAAAAATATACTATTTACACCTTTTGGCAAATGAGAAAGCATTAGAACATGAATTCTCCGAGCTCATTTATAAATAAAAAACAAACAACTTCGTTGACCAGAATTTGAAGCTTATGCATTCTATATTTTGTAGTATAACAGTCAGTGATAGTGAAGAGTTTCTTAAGAATGGAAGCAGCCCAGTTCTTTTTATTGAGTCAACAGGCCATACTCTTCATGTTTTCATTAACAAGGAGTTCTTAGGTACTCTTAAAACTCTTATGTAGATGTTAATCTCTAGTGATTTTTCATTTCTCGCACTCAAGTTTCTAACTGATGATCTAAATCTAATTACTGGATTTTAGGTACTACGATTGGAACCACTCCCTTCAACCAATCTATTCCTCTCAAGGCAGGCAAAAACGTTATTGATTTGCTTAGCACGATGGTTGGTCTTCAGGTATTCTATAACACAAAGTTTTGATTCTATGGTCCACACATGAATGTGGCTTGCTTCGTACTTTACATCCGGTTATTCTTGCTACAGAGTGCAGGATCCTTTTACGAATCGATTGGACATGGGCTTACATCAGTCTTAATCAATGGTTTCAACAATGGCACATTGAATTTGACAAGTAGTCAATGGTCCTACAAGGTTATATCTGGCCTCCTTAAGATCCTGTTGTTGCTTGCAACTTCTTAGACAAAGATCAACTGATTCTGTCTTTCGTACATTTCTTAAAATCTGTCCAGGTCGGAGTGCAAGGAGAACATTTAGGTCTGTTCAAACCAGGCAACCGCAGCACTATGAACTGGACGGTAACTACAAAACCTCCCAAGAAACAACCGTTAACTTGGTATAAGGTAATACAACTCGTGAACAAAGATCCAACGCAATAATTACAGAATATTAAGTAACGTTTCATTTCTTAAAACCTGATCTTAGGCTGTTATAGACCCACCTTCCGGTAACGAACCAATCGCGCTAGATATGATAAGTATGGGAAAAGGCATGGCTTGGTTAAACGGTGAAGAGATAGGAAGATACTGGCTTTTACTCGCTAATGGTGATTGTGTTAAAGAATGTAATTACAGAGGCGATTTCAAACCAGAAAAATGCTTCACTGGCTGTGGAGAACCATCTCAAAGATGGTTAGTTAAACCTCCATTAAAGCTCACTTTAAATTTTTCTATATCTTTCTTTGTTTTAAAATCTGAATCTTGGGTTTTGAATAGGTACCATGTACCGAGATCATGGTTTAAGCCTTCTGGTAATGAACTTGTGATCTTTGAGGAGATTGGTGGTGATCCATTGGGGATAAAATTGTCCAGAAGGATTGTCTCGGTCGTGTAACCAAGAACATTGCTCTCCAAGTAACTTGCAGGCGCAGCTTGTGATGCGAACCGGCATAAACCGGAATTTTTCAAACTAAATCAAATCAAAAACCAAATAAATTTTAAGTACATATTGCACAAATTTATGTGTAATAGTATTGTTAACGGATGAATAATGGAGGATAGAATTTCTACAAATAAAATTTTTTAAAATTTTTTTATCATTTTTTTTGCAGGATTATTTTTTTTTTGTCATATTGACAATTTCTGTTCTGACATAATATTCATAATTGTTCTAAAAAAAATGAGTGGAGTATAATTGACAATTTTATTGAGGAAAAAATAACAATTTTATTAATTGTTATTAAAATTTGTGGACTATTGTTCACTATTATTTTTTTTCTTAAGGAAGTTAAAAAAAAGTAAAAAACTTTTGAAACAAATTTGTTGAAACTAAACTTTTTCTTTTGATAATTTACTATTATATTATTTTTTTGACAAAATTCAAAATAAAAAATATTGTGGATTATAGTTCACAAATTTTGTTCTTTTTAGAGAAATTTTGTTAAATAAATATTTAATCATTTTTCACCAAATATTTGTGGACTATTAGCTTATCTTTTTATCATTTTTTTTGCAGGATTATTTTTTGTCATATTCCTAATTCACAATTTTCGTTCGAAAACTATATTTATAATTTTTCACCAAAAAAATGTGAGGGAGTATAATTCACAATTTTATTATTTGTAACTAAGATTTGTGGACTAATGCTAGCTCACTTTTATTTTATTTTGAAGAAAATTAATGAAAGTACAAAATTTGTAAAGTGTTAGTATATAATTTTATTATATTTAAGAAAATTTCTTAAAGCTAAAATTTTTAATTTTTATTTTATAATTCACTATTATATTCTTTTTTGAAAAAATTCATCAAAATAAAACAAAATTGTGCACTATAACTCACAATTTTGTTATATTGGAGTTAATAGGGAACTGTGTTGAGGAAAAAAAAAGGGAACTGTGTAAATCGGCCCATGAATAAATTGGCCTCATCTAGGCCCATCTTATGCTTCCCTATAACGAATATGTAAATGACAACTTTATAGTTCAACCAGACGCAGGTTGCGCGAGTTATCGCAACGCGCTCATTTTCGAAAGGGGTTAACCTTCCCATTTTTGCGGATTTTAGTCTTTTTTTGATTTTTTTATTTTTTCGGCGCGTCTGAGATCCCGTGTCTATTTTTCTCTTTTGTTTTTTCTCATTAATGATTAAAAATAGGGAAAAATAACATGACTACGAACATTTCACTTTATTTATTTTTTTCAATAAAAGTGCTTTTGATATAAAAAATATATTGGAAATTTCTTAAATAAATATTTTCAAAATTCTTTTTATCATTTTTTACAGGATTATTTTTTGTTATATTCCCAATTCACATTTTTTCTTCCAAACTATATTCATAATTTTTCACCAAAAAAAAGTGTGTGAGCATAGTTCACAATTTTATTATTTACCAAAATTTGTGGACTATTGTTCAATACTATTTGTTTTAAAGAAAATAAATCGAAGTAAGAAACTTGTAAAGTATAGTATATAATTGTATTATATTTAGAAAAAAGTCATCAAAAAAAATGTGGACTATAACTTATAATTTTGTTATTTTTAGAAAAAAAATTGTTAAAATTAAAGTTTGTGGATTATAATACACAATAATATTATGATTGGAGAAAATATGTTAAAATTAAAAGTTTGAATTATTTTACTATTTTATTACTTAAGTTGAGATAAAAACTTTTATATCAAAATTTGTGTATTATAGTCCACATTAATCATTATTGTTAACAAAATTCTCTCGTTATAAAACTCAAAAGATTTATTCCCAAAAAAATATATCGATTATCGTTATAGGTCTGAAGAATTGTAAGGGCTGGGCCTTATAATTGTATTTTTAAACATATCAGATATCGAAAATTGGGCTTTTAACTAAAGCCCATGATACTGAACAAAAAGTTGGGTATTCGGGTCTGACCCGGAAAGAGTGTCTCTCTGGGGCGATTGTTTGTGTGTTCGTTCACTGTTAAATTTTCGCATTTCTTCTCAGTTGCTTTCGGATTCCATGAAAGCACAATCAAAATGAGATCTCTTCTCTTGTTGTTATTTCTCATTTGCTTGAGCTCGCAAACTGTTATTTCATGGAAGAAGGAGGAGTTTCGAAGCTGTGACCAAACTCCATTTTGTAAACGTGGTCGATCTCGTAGTCCCGGTGCGTGTTCTCTGATTGTTAGCCATGTATCGATTGCCGATGGAGACCTTGTTGCGAAGCTCGTCCCGAAAACTCCTGCTCAAGGCGATGGGGAACAGATCAAGCCGTTGGTTCTATCTCTCTCGGTTTACCGGGATGGGATTGTGCGGCTTAGGATTGATGAGGATCATTCTTTGTCTCCGCCGAAGAAGAGATTCAGAGTTCCTGATGTGGTAGTATCTGAGTTCGAAGAGAAGAAGATCTGGCTTCAGAAAGTTGCGACGGAGAAGATCTCTGGAGATACTATTCCGTCTTCGGTCGTTTATGTATCTGATGGATACGAAGCTGTGGTGCGGCACGATCCGTTTGAAGTGTATGTGCGTGAGAAATCAGGCGATCGACGTCGCGTAGTGTCATTGAATTCTCATGGATTATTTGATTTTGAGCAGCTGGGAAAGAAATCTGAAGGAGAGAACTGGGAAGAGAAATTTAGGACCCATACAGATTCAAGACCTTCTGGTCCTCAATCGATTAGTTTTGATGTTTCATTTTATGATTCAAGTTTCGTCTATGGAATCCCTGAACGCGCCACTAGCTTCGCTTTAAAGCCTACTAAGGGTCCTGGAGTAGTGGAATCTGAACCCTATCGGCTATTTAATCTAGATGTTTTTGAATACGAACATGATTCACCATTTGGGATTTACGGGTCGATCCCATTCATGGTTTCACATGGAAAATCTGGTAAAACTTCTGGATTTTTCTGGTTGAATGCTGCGGAGATGCAGATTGATGTGCTCGCTAATGGATGGGATGCAGAGAGTGGTATTTCGTTGCCTTCAGGCCAGAGTAGGATCGATACGTTTTGGATGAGTGAGGCAGGAATCGTGGACACATTCTTCTTCGTTGGGCCTGAGCCAAAAGATGTGGTAAAGCAGTATGGAAGTGTGACAGGTACTTCAGCTATGCCTCAGTTGTTTGCCACTGGTTATCATCAATGTAGGTGGAACTACAAGGATGAGGAGGATGTGGCACAGGTGGACTCAAAATTCGATGAGCACGATATACCTTATGATGTTCTATGGCTCGACATTGAGCATACCGATGGGAAGAAATACTTTACTTGGGATAATGTGTTGTTTCCTCATCCAGAGGAAATGCAAAAGAAATTGGCTGCAAAGGGTAGGCAGATGGTGACCATTGTGGATCCTCATATCAAGAGAGATGACTCATACTTTATACATAATGAGGCAACTCAGAAGGGATACTATGTTAAAGATTCATCTGGAAAAGATTTTGATGGTTGGTGCTGGCCTGGTTCATCATCTTACGTAGACGTGTTAAGTCCAGAGGTTAGAGAATGGTGGGCTAGTCGGTTCTCGTATAAGAACTATGCTGGTTCAACTCCGTCATTATACATCTGGAATGACATGAATGAGCCTTCCGTATTCAATGGCCCGGAGGTATATCTTATTTGTTTTGTCACTTTGAACATTTTATGTTCAAACTTATCACTGGGATGATGGCTGACTGATTTCTTGTTACATATAGGTTACTATGCCAAGGGATGCCTTGCACGTTGGTGGTGTTGAGCACCGGGAAGTTCACAACGCGTATGGATATTACTTTCACATGGCGACTTCAGAAGGGCTTGTTATGCGTGGAGAAGGAAAAGATAGGCCTTTTGTATTGTCAAGAGCAATCTTTCCTGGTACCCAAAGATACGGAGCTATTTGGACTGGAGATAACAAAGCAGAATGGGAACATCTTAGAGTCTCCATTCCAATGTTATTGACACTTGGCCTTACTGGAATCACATTCTCGGGTACTCGAAATTCTTATCTGTTCAATTTTTGCTACCAGTTTTCTTCTTTTTTCTTAGATCTGATAAAAGCTTTCTTTCTTTTGCAGGAGCTGATATTGGTGGCTTCTTCGGAAATACTGAACCAGAACTTTTACTTAGGTGGTACCAAGTTGGTGCTTACTATCCATTCTTCAGAGGCCACGCTCATCATGACACCAAAAGACGAGAGCCTTGGCTGTTCGGGTAAGTTGTGGTTAAACTGGGACCTGGTTTTGCACTCTAGTCACTTAATTTATTGATAGGTAACCCATTAGTTTCGCTAAGTAGACATTGCAGCTACTGCTGTTCATAGGCTTCTACCAGTTTGCTTGATCATATCTTTTGTACTCTTGTTACCAAATGAAATCAAATTTCAATTTTGTTTCAGTGAACGGAATACACAACTCATGAGAGATGCGATACACAATCGTTACACGCTGCTCCCATACTTCTACACGTTATTCAGAGAAGCAAACCTCACCGGTGTTCCTGTTTTACGACCAATATGGATGGAATTCCCACAAGATGAAGGTTCTTTTAGCAACGATGAAGCTTTCATGGTCGGTAATGGTCTATTAGTGCAAGGAGTTTACACTAAGGTACTTTGACGCTAACGCTAGCCGTCACTTCCTCCAAATTTCCCTTTCTCTCGTCTTCTTTACTTATTTTCTTCTCTTGTTTATGAAATCTCAGGGAACAAAACATGCGTCAGTGTATTTACCTGGCAAAGAATCATGGTATGACTTAAGGACCGGAAAGTCATTCATGGGAGGCAAAACTTACAAGATGGACGCTCCAGAAGAGAGCATTCCAGCGTTTCAAAGAGCAGGAACTATCATCCCTAGAAAAGACCGGTTTCGACGAAGCTCTTCTCAAATGCACAATGATCCTTATACTTTGGTACGTACAAGACTCTCTTACCTTCATCAACTGTTATCTTAACGATCAAGTAAAACCAGTCAGAAAAATACCACAGTTAAGAGGTCTGTTCGTTAGCTCCTTGCTAACGCCAACAACTGACAACGAGTAATGTTGCTAGTTCAGCAGCGTGTTTCGGCGATAAACTATTAAAAATTTTAGCGTTTAAGCTTTAATCGCCGAGACTTATCACCTTGCTGAACCAGCAACAGCTAAACATGTTCAGCGACGATTTCAGCGATAGATCTCAGATACATGTCGTTAAATCAGCAATGACGAAACAAACATAAATTTCCGCCTCCGTCGCTCGTTGTTGTCTCTGAGACGCACAAACGAACAAACCCAACATCTCAGAAATTAAACTCTAATGATAAAACTTCAATAACCCAACAAAACTCATAACAGAAGTAGTTAACCCACAAGTTGTTGCATATCCAGTGAGTTTGTAACGGATTGTGTTCTTATCGTATACAATCTTTTTATCTTCAGGTGATAGCTTTGAACAGCTCTCAAGCTGCAGAAGGAGAGCTTTACATCGACGATGGAAAAAGTTTCGAATTCAAGCAAGGCCATTACATCCACCGCAGATTCATTTTCTCCAAAGGTCAACTCACATCAACGAATTTAGCTCCACAAGCTCAATTCTCTACACAAAGCATGATCGAGAGAATTATCTTATTGGGACACGCATCTGGTCCGAAAACTGCATTGGTCGAACCGTTGAATCAGAAAGCAGAGATTGAAATGGGACCGCTTCAGATCGGTGGGGTTGTAGCCACTGCTACCAAGGTCTTAACTATACGCAAACCAGGTGTTCGAGTGGATGAAGACTGGACCGTGAAGATTCAGTGAGATAAAAGTACTACTACTCTTGGCCATGACCGTCGGAGTTGTCATATTTTACGGCCGGTGTTTGCTTTTCCGGCGACGGAAGTGCTCACATTTTAGTTTTGGAGTTTTAGACTTTTATAGTTTGTAAGAGAAGAGCTAACAGTTTGGAAACCACTTGCATTTGTTATCTTTATATATTAAAAAAAGTTTTAGATTTTGATAATATTTTACGAATGTACGTTGTCATATGATAGTCTACATCATATTATTATTATGAAGCAAAAAGATTAATAATTATAACTTCTTTTAATTGTAAGTTATTACATAACGTTAAACATATTTCGGGAATATTTATAAAACGATAATTTTAGCTAATTAAATAATCCAAAAATTAGTTTTAGATTTATTTTCACCAAATTAACAAAAAGTCCTTACCGTAAGAACATAGAATTTCAATTTTATTCAGAAATCCTAAATTAATCTAGGTTTTGGTTTCAAAGTTTCGTCTAAAAAAAAGTAAAAACATAATTGTAAAACAATCATAATTTAGCATATTTAATCGTTATTATCACTAGCTTTAAAAGTTATAACATACTTAGATAAATAGCTTACCATAAAAACATAAATTGATGTCAGAAAAAATAAAGTTGACCAAAAGGGATTGATTACTAACCATTCAACTTCCATCTAAGAAACAAACAAACAACAAAAACAAACAATCCCCACAAACTATAGAGACATTGATGATAATACACATAGGTAGTTTTAACAAAACCATTACTAGTTACCGTTACCACCCAAAAGATACAACAAACAAAAAAAAAGAAATCTCATGAAATTAAGATACGTTACCACCAGTTACAACAAACAAAAGAGAGAAAAGGGTCGTGGAATAGGGGACTTACTTGACTTGGCCCGATCTCGTGTATTTTATTATATTCGTACACGTTTTACATCAGTTTGTGGGACACTGATATCTCCTCCATTACCCTTCTTTGATCCATCCGTTTCTCCCTGACAAAACTCATGTCAGCAACTAATCATATCCTTCAAAACAAAAATGGTATTCATATGAAAGTATTCTCAAGTTTCAGCTCCTAAGCATTGTTGATTGATTTTGGTTCAATTATTACATTTCCGGAGGCAAAACCGATGATTGTTGAATCAAAGGGGGAGTATATATATAGGGTAAGTTATAGTTGCAAATAATGAAGCTTACAGTTTCATCAGGAACGACTGCATATCTCTCTGAAGGTGATACCCAGCTTTTCCCTGGACATGGCAATAGGAAAGTGAAGTATTGGCTGGTGTTGTTATGGTTTAAAGAATAGTCAAAGTTTATTTTTTTTTACCTGAGGATGGATTAAAACTTGAGGATTCTATGTGTTGTCCACTTGCTCCATCCACGCTCAGAGCTTCTATGATCTTCGGAAAATTCCTTTTTATAGATATGAAAACCACATATCAGAGCAAGGTAAACATAAACAATCATGCATACTAAAAGGAACGATTTTGATAGAAACAACATTTTCAATGGTTAATTCTCGTATATCTGTTAACGAAAGATTCTGAAACACGTCGATTAAGCAGTCTTTGTATCACGATTTTGTTAATTTAGATTGGCTTTTTTTCTATGCAAATGAAAAAGATAGAGCTAAGAACATCTAAGATGATTACGATTTCTTTACCTGTCAATAGACTCTCCAATACCAAGCTGTCCATTTGTACCTCTTCCCCAGGCAAACACATTATATCTTTCAGACACAGCCAAGGTATGTCTCCACCCACAGGAGACTTGAATTACTTTCTGTGAATTTTAATGGAGATTTGTGTACATTAGAAAAAAAACAACATACTGAGAGACATGAGCTATTGTTATAATTATATACGACGAAGAAAAAAAAGGTAAGCAAAGTGACAAGCTGCCTGGTGTTTGTGAAGGTAAATGTAAGACAACATGCCTGGTCATCGGGTAATCGCACTTGCACAGGTGAACACTGATCTAAATTATCACCAACTCCAACTTGCCCAAACTGCATGAAAAAAGAAAAGACAGTTAGAAGCTTATCCTATCAAAGGTGAGTTGCTGAAGTAACCTTATGGGCACATATCAGATGAATGGGTAAATGATAGTTAGGTATTATATGCATTTATATGAAGATAAAATGAAAGGTAAGCCATTGTTGACCTTATTCCAACCCCATCCATATAGTTTTCCATCTGAAGTCAAAGCCATTGTATGCCTCCAGCCTCCAGAAATCTAGACAGATAACCACAAAAAGACCAGAAGACGTTGAGCCAGACGTATACAACGAACAGAAACATACATCGTTATTCAGCAGGCAACAACTGTCAGAAACTTTAAAGACTTTATTTATGAATCTAGAAAACTAGAGTAATAAAAAATATTGGAGATATAACCACTATCCCATCTGCTGGATATTTCAGATATAGATAGATGTATTTCAAAGAAGATTTATAAGGCCTAAGAGCAAAACCTGAGAGATAGAACTGGTGCCCAGAGCTTCCAGTTTGTGAGGGACAAGGTGATCCTCCAAGTCTCCATGTCCTAGTTGTCCGTATTTGCTCCATCCATAAGTATATAATGCTCCAGAGTAAGCAACTGATATTGTGTGTCGCCATCCACAAGCAACCATAGACATCTTCTCACCCTAAAATACAGTTCCCCAAATCAGATATAGAAAAACGAGAACAATGAGAGCAGAAATAAATAAGTGCAGGTATTGAAGAAATCTGAAAGACAATTGGGATCCAGAAATAGAAGTCGGTAAAAAGACGAGGTTGCATGATAGTAATGATTATTGAACTAAACTGAATAGCACCAAATTTTTAGACTTATAAATACCCAAGGGCTGATAATACAGAAAATAAATTGTCCTTTGGACATAGGATTCTAAAAGTTTATGGTTCTTTTTTTGACACCCATCGATTGAAACTAGATGAATAAGACGCCATATATTTGCGAGCCATTAATCTATTACCGCTAAACTAGCATAGTGCAGGGCATTATCAAGCACAGGGTCTGTTTTCATAACTGTCCTCAATTTATTTCATGTATATTGAATATCAAATGCAGGTATCAGCTATTAGCAATTGGTTGATATGAATAAAGAGCAGGATTTTGATAGCTTACACCAACAGAGGTAACTCTTTCGGGAACCAAGCGGTCAATCCGGTCGCCTAATCCCAGATTTCCATATCTACCCCATCCCCATCCATAAAGATCACCATCTTCTGTAACTGCAGCAGTGTGTTCTGCACCAGCAGCAACCATTTTGATTCGTACTCCCTGCACGCATTACAAGTTTCCAAGGGTTGATGTAACACTGGATTTTTTGTAACTTCTGTTGAAGTAATACTGGATATTAACAAAACTAACTAAATGAATTCCACATCTTGACTAAATAGTCTAAATCTTCTAATGCACCTGATCAAAACATTTAAACAGATCATAACTTCTATATGTATTTACAGCTATTAATATGCATGGTTGCAACTTCTATGGGCACTATTTTATTGTTATATAGTAGTATTTACCACTCCTACATTCTGTAATTGAAATTGTGATGATTAAGATATCAGTAACACTCATTTTAGAAGATCAAGAAACAAATATGTCCCCAGGTTAGAACATGGACCCAACTCTGAGAGGCAGACTGACTATGGTAAGTTCACGAAAGTACAAGGAGTTAAACATGTTAACAGTATGCCACCAGTAGAAAAAATAGTGGCACAAACCTCAAAAGCCTGAATCTTCCGAGGCACTAGAGAATCTTCTGTGTCCCCCAGACCTAGTTGACCATTCTGGTTGCGCCCCCAACTTGATATGCAGAAGACAAATAGATATGTTGTGAAATAAGACAGGACAGAAAACATGTCTAAAAGGCCACGAACACAGTAACCATACTACATTATCCTTGCAGAAATTGATATTAACATATTTCCTGAAGATATCATTGGCAAGTTGCATTTCTGCACTGTGATGTAAAATGTGATACCATTGCACATAAACTGAAGACCAACAATAAAGAGAACATACCTTTGCACCTCTCCTTCCATGGTGACAGCCAAACAATGACTATCCCCACAAGCAATCTGCTTTATCCGAATCCCATGTAATGCTTTAATTGGAAGCGGAGTAAACAAATCGCTGGAGTTCCCATGACCCAATCTCCCAAAATCACCCCTGCAAAAACTTAGGAAATGAGTGAATAGGAACCAATTATAATGTTAACAGAGTGTGATAGTTACTATTTTTAGTCATCGCATCCCGAAACGGAAAGTTAATCATCACAAAAGCAGTTTTCAAAACAAAACAAAAGTCAAAAACACAAGAAGAGTTATGAGAACAGACCATCCCCAACTGTAGACCTCCATACGTGACTCAGAATAAGCAATCGTATGATCAGCACCACAAGTAACAGAAACAATTTCATGGCCATCTAACGCACTAAGTTGCGTTGGAGAAGGTCGATCCTCTGCATCTCCGTGACCTAACTGTCCATCCTCTCCTCGACCCCAAGAACAAACAATGTTTCCAGCTACAAATACCAAAAGTGTTCAAAATCAAACATCAAACTATTCCACACCGTAGGTTATTCTTAGACATTGTTCCAAACGATAAACTACAGTGGATACACTCAATTGTCAAACTGGCAAAGTCAGATTCGTGAAGAAAACAGCCTTCTAGCGCTGCAATTCCACAGCTCCGAGGATATTTAAACACGTAACCGACTACATAGCAATGAACAAAAAACAAACAATAGGAGGAAGAGTTGCGACGTACAGAGAAGAGCGACGGAGTGGCTAGCACCAGCGGAGATTATCAAAACCTTACGATCCGGAGCCGTAACTTCATCTGCAATCATCTCCTCCGCCATCGATCACAGCTTCACAAAGCGCTCTCTCCCTCTCTCTCTCTTTCTCTCTCACTACTGTGTCTACCGCTCGGAAGATTTTTTTGGACTCTTTTTTTTTTGAATAATTATTTTTAATTTTGAATAAATAGGGAAATTTGTAGCTTCTCTTTCACAATCCCTAAAGAGAGACAGTAATAAAGGCGCGATGGAGATTGCATTTTTATTTTTATTGAAATTGAATTTAATTAATATTAATTTTCAAAATAAATAAATATTGCAGTGACAAACAAAATAAAATATCTTACTTTGTTTCTTTTATTTATACTACAAACGAAAAAATTGGTTAAGTAGAAATAATTTCATAGACGGTAAGACAGAGACCTTTTTTTTTCATTTTGACAAAGCAAACTAAATTTAAATTATGCAATAAAAATCAATCAAGTAAATGGGCATTATATTTATAAAATCAAAATTTTAAAATAACAAATATATCTTATTGAAAATAAATTCAAAACTAAAACCCTGTTACATAGATTTTTACTACGTTTTAAAATAACCTAAAATGGTTAAAACTTAAAAAAAATGTACAAACATGTAACAATAAATACATAAATATGTTTTCGTTGTTATTTTATTGATAGATTGATACTAAACAAAATTAAATTTAACATTTAAATTTTAAATTTTGACCATAAAAAGTTAAGGTATGTTATTAAATATAGATCGATAATAATGAAATAAAGTAAATTTAGTATCGTTGATTAATAACAAATGCATTTATTACGAGTCCACACTCTTTTAAGACTTTAACCGTATGGTAATTTGTTTTGTTTGTTTGTGGTATTAAATAAAGGGAAGAAGAAGTGGGATTTAATTGCAGAAGGGTCCCTCCACTTCCAATAATTCCAAATACGGACCTGACCGGTTAGTTTAATTCGCGGCTTGCAGCATTAACTACTATTCTCTTTATTTACTTTTAGATATAATAATAAATCAGACAAAAATAATTACTAGGACGTTTTATTTTCACTATTGGGGTTAAAAATATATTTTATTCATGTCTTTTGTCCATTTCTGGCAATAAAAGACAAAAAAAAAAAACCCGATCTTCAAAGAATTATATGTTTGTTTTGACATTTTTACGTAAGGTTATGTTGAATATCAAATGTATATGAGTTATTTTTATATATTTTTTTGTAATAGTTTATTATTTTTTATATTATATACATATGTGTGTGTTTTTTTAATAGTTATAAAATTAAGAATCACTAATTTTGTAAAGATTCTACAAAAAAACTCTTAAAAATTCTACTCCTTAGACTCAGTTTATTACATTATAAGTTTTTGGCAGTGAGTGATTTGTATTAAATGTATTTGTGTAATTTAATTATATAAAAATAAATTATCATAAGAAACCACCAATTTTTTTTTTCAAAGAATAACATTCAAATAACTAGAGATGGTCCAAATGGAAAAATACTTCATGTAAAATATAAAGGAATAAATGTCGGCAGCTCGAAAAAATCACAGCTAAAAATTATTTTTATTACTAAATTTCTAAGCATTTAAAATATATATAAAATGTTGAGGTATCCATTATCATAAATATTTCATATTATATATACATAATACATATATATATATATATGATATTCTGTTTCTTTTTATATAATTTTAGTTTTTAGTTGTAAATTTGTAATTGTACAAAATAATAAATAAGTTATATAACCTATCAAATAGTGTTTTTTTTTAAATTAACATATGCATACAGATTTCTATAATTGTATTTAAATAAACGAGTGGTATCATCTAGTTTGCACATAGATTTGTAAACTATAGTATCTATATAGATATAATTAAAACCTAAAAGTAATGTCTTTAAGGTATTATTATTATATTAATTTTTACATGTTTCAATTTGACACCTATCATATCATCGCAACTGATGTTGTAGACAATAGACAGTGTCCAACTTAGTTTATTCGTTCACACGTGCGACCCAGGTAGATCAGAAAATTGCGTTTCACGTTTCTAATCAGCCACACGTGTAAACAATATACAAGCTAATCGTTCTCTTGATTCAAACCAAAGACAGTTTAATAACATTCATATCAATTAAACTTTAATAAACTACTATATAATGAACTTTCAATAGTATTATTTTATTTTTTACTAACATTTTACTTTTTTTTTTGTATCTAATCATAAAGTTTAAATCAATGAATCTAATTATTCTAATGCCCTAAAAATCAGAGAACTATTAACATAAAAACGGCATCAAAACACGTTTTTTTACCAAAACTTTATAGATATGAATATAAAATTACTCAAAAAAATCAACATTATAAAAAAAAAAAATAGAAGAGAGTTTTAGCAACGAACCTATAAAAATATCTAAATAATATATTATTTTATGTGAAACTAAACATTGAAATCGAAATGAAAAGAACCATCATACGTCACATCTATAATAAGAAAATAAATGAATGAAGACATTATTGCATTTAAACCCTATTAAAAAAAATCATATGTATTGTCTAATTTTGTTGCATTAAAGTCAACGAGACAAAAACTTAAAAACTTTAAAAAAAACTCAAAAGATCAAGAAACTCTAACGTCACACATCATCATCATCATCATCATCATCATCATCATAATTAATCATATATTATAATCCACTGAAGTAAACATCATGTACTTACCATGATAGAGGTAAGTAAAAATCTTTTGGAAGTTTCTACAATTTAAAAAGCACGTGATAAGAGGAGAGGAGAGCATTGTTAGTTTAAAAGCTTGATAGGTGACATGAAATGCTAACTAATATTTGTTAAAGACATCAATTTCATGCACATGAACACTATAGAAACATTGAGGTTAGTATCTGTCAAAACTTGTCCCTAACTTTATAGCACACTGTAAAAAAAACAAAATCAAAGAGCCACATGGTACTTTGAGTGGATTGTAGGGTATGCCCACTCATATTTACTGTGCCCAATTCTCAAATTCTCCAGATATTTGATCATATTACATGATCTTATTGAAACTATAATGCCTACACTACATGATCTGACCCACAAATTTGTGTCTAAATAGTCTCAACATTGAATTAAGCATTCATTTCAAGCAATTTTGCAAGAAGAGTCAAAGATCATATACAACATTATACTGCTGGTATGAACTTCTGTAGACCACAAGATTTTGGCTAGTTGACTAATCACATCAAAGTTTCCTCGGATCAAGATCATATTTGCATGGTCTAATTGAAACTATAATGGCTATACTAAATGATCTGACCCTTACAAAATTGTATTTGAATAGTCTCAACGTTCGATTTAGAATTCAGTTCAAGCGATTTCGTAAGAGTCAAAGATCATATGTTACTGCTAGTATGAAGCTCTCTAGACCACAAGATTTTGGCTTGTTGACTAACCACACCAAAGTTTGACCGGAGAAGATTACTAGTGAAAACTATAGTGCACACACTAAATGATTTGACCCACAAATTTTTATTGGAACAGTTTTACCATTTGATTTAGAATTCAGTTCAAGAGAGTCAGAAATCATCTACAAGATTACTGCTAGTTTGACCTAAGTAGACCCCAAATTTGGCTACTTAACTAATCGCACAAAAAAATTTCCTTGAGAAGATTCTACATGATCCAAGTGAAACCCTTACTGACCACAAATCTATATTCTGAATAGTCTCACCAATCATTTAGATACTCAATTCTAGCGACCCTATACAAGGAGTCAAGCATACAGCATCACTGCTAGTTTCACCTAAATACAATCCAAGATTTGGTCTAAGTGAACAGAGAAATTACCGTCTCTGTGCAGAGAAACAGTCTAATAGTTGCTAAGAACATATGAAGAAGCGATAAAGTTAATATACAACATACCGGTCTCTCTAAGAAGAAGCATACGAAGGCATAAATTGGAGTTAATCGTCTACACCAAAACCGCATTTACTCCAGTGAAAATTAAGAGTCCCATCAATGGCCATATTCTGTGAAGTATCTTTTCTTCCCACTCACGAATCTCTCAGCTCTGCAATCATGACGAAATATCTCAAATCAATCACTACAATTAATTCTACTGATTTTATCGACTCCCTTGAAAACCTAAACAAAACTTCAATGCTCGAAATCGAAGCAAAAGATTTTCGCAACAAATGTATCCATCCAATGCTTCCTATTAGCAAGAGAAAATAACGAAAATAATGGAACTCACTTCCAGATGAGATGCGAGAATCGGCAGCGAGGACGAGGAAGATGTTACTGCCGGAGAAGAATCCCGATTTCTCCCTTCGATTTGTCGTTGTTCTTCTTCGTTTAAAGCGTACGCCGTTGTTTAAATCAAACCGCTTTAAAGATAAATTACAAGTTTGGCGGCTAAAGTACAGCGTCACACTCTGGTTCCGGTTTAGTTCGGTTCAACTTTTTTTGGTTAAACTAATGTATGAATTTACAACTTTTATATATTAGTTCAACTATATTATTTTTTTAAAACGTGATTTACAAATATTACTTGAATTTAATTGTAATATTGATCAAATTCCATCTTTATTTCAAATTAAAATAACATTTTTATCAAATTATATAACCTTAATATCCTTTTTTTTTACCAAAAAAAACCTTCTTTACCTAAGAAAAATTATACATTTTCCTCAAAATCTTTCAATCAATAACTTAATAAATATAATTTTCTTATATGGATCTTTTAAGCACAACGCTTGATTTTTTTTTTCTATAATCGTAAAAAATCTTGAATTCAAGATTTTCAATTTCTTCTTTTTTTACATTCACTTACCAGACATGAACACAACATCACCTGTTTGGTTGTTCTTCAGTATCCATTGCTGACTTATCCATTTCATCATCTGAATCTATCACATTTTCAAAGTCATAATATGGATGCGCCTGCACATATATGAACTTAAATGTATCAACAAAACCACTGATTCCATTACACGAATGGTCGATTGATGATGTTACCTTTGGTCGAGGAGTTACTGCTTCAAAACTTCTGAACTGAGGATCGTCGAATTCAGGAGGCTGCAGTATAACATATGCTCCTTTGTTTCTGTACCTATCTTTTGTTGCCTGCACCAAGAAATGATTTAGATTACCATCTTTCTCTTGAGTATAAGAAGTTCGTAGAATCTGGAAGGGATTGAGGAATTTAAGGCGAATTGAACCCCCAAAGTGTTTCCGTTTCAGAGAAAAAACCCTCAAGTTTCAAAATTGTAAATCAAGTCCTGAAATTTCGTAATTTTGTAATGTAAACCCTGCAGTAACCTTGACCGTTAAATGATAATTAACATAAGCGATTAAGGTAAATTAGACCCTAAAGTTTCTCAATTTCGTACAAAAATCCTAAAACTTCAAAACTGTAAACTGACCCCCAGTTTAGAGACAGTTTGTGGTTAATTTATTTAAAACTTCGGGGTTTAATTTGCCTTAATTCCTATCTAAAAATGAATACCTGGAACTGGGGATAGTCTGGTGCACTGAAAATAGTGATAAGCTTTCCAGATTCAACGATATGATCTATTGTATATCCATTGTCCATTCCACCAAGACCATCTCTTTTCTCTCTAGCATCTGGACCTTCATGTGATCTGATAATCAGCTGTAGAAACTTGATCTAAGTCAGTATTTGGAAGCAAGATTTCGATGAATGGCTTTGAAAATGGAGATTTAGTGTTACCTTTAGATTCAAATTCTTCAAGAATTCCTCTGTACAATCAGGACCCCAAAGAAGACCAATACCTCTTTGATCATTTGGAGAGAGGCCTGGAGTCATTGAAGGGTCAGACCATAAAACATCACCAGGAATCAAGTTTGAACCTTCCCAAGGAGGATTAAGAACTGATCTTCGAGCTTGTAATAACTCGTCTAAAGTACCGAGTTTTAGTGAGCTTGAATCAGGATCCAAAACTACCTGACGTTTCTTCTTCTTTCCTCTAGATCTTTTAGGTAATGTTGTGCTGCGGAAAAGTCCTCCATGTGCTGTGTAAACACGATTAGAGATTATGGAAGCTAAAGGAAGACCTTCGAAACATCCTAAACATTTTCGGTACACATGTTTTCCTTTGTCACCATACTTTGTAAGCACCTCTTGCTCAAATCCATATATAGATGTACAATATTTCGATTCATGATTACCACGAAGAAGATAGACTCTATCTGGCAACAAAACCTAAACATTCAAAAGATAAGCAATCACAAACTCTAGCAGAAACCAAGACTCAAATCAATCAAAATCACCATAGGAAAAGAATAGTAAAGAGATATCTACCTTCCAGGCCAAGAGAACGAGGAATGTTTCAAGTCCCCAAGCACCACGGTCTACATAATCTCCATTAAATACATAGAATCGATTTTGACATGGAATGCCAGCATCTTTCAATAAGAAGAGGAGATCATGGAGCTGACCGTGAATGTCACCAACTACTACAACAGTGGATTCAGAATCAAGATCATCAATATGAACGTAATTGCGCTCTTTGTGGAGGATCTTGGAGGCAGTAAGGACGAGGGAATCAAAGACATTGACTGGCATCAATGAAGGTAATTGAGAAGGTGAGAGATTCCATGAGGACCATTCAAAGGTTGACATTAACCCTTCGACCCATTCGTTGGTGAGAACGCCACCAGTTGGCCATGTAATTGGAGATGGTTCCATCAGCTCTAACTAAACCTAAACCTGTAACCAATATGAACATCAAAACTTGGATCGGTAATTCATTTCTACTGATATGAACTCACCAATCTTGAATGAACCTAGAAGAACAAAAAGAAGAGAAACAACTCAATAACCAAATGATGAATGGTCAAAACATAAAAGCTTAAATGACCAAAGCAAGAATTCGGTTGTCACTGAAATTTGGTGGTGAATTCATTAGAACATAGAACATAAATTGAATCAGGTGTTCTTTCAATCCAAAAATTCAAAGAAGCGAAGAACACAGAAGATGTAAAGTTACAGAATCGAATTTCTTGCCAAGTGGTTTAGTGCCCAAAATCGAAATTCAACCACAATTCTCCAGCAAGATTTAAAAAAGAAACAAAGAACAGTTCGAGGTAGAGTGAGTTTCACCAGTTGATTTCTGAAGAAATTGGCGGGCTTCAAGTTGAAGCCTTCAACGCGTGAATTGTTCGAATATCTCAACCTCCGATCTTGACCTAGCCTACTCGCGTTTACGAATTTTTATCTGTTCTCGTCGCGATTGGATCTTTGGGTTGCTTCTCTGGCTTCTTCCTTACTTCAAATTGGTCAAACGACTTCGTTTTGTTAAACCGGATCATGCATCCTAACGGCCCGGTTTAGGAAATAAAGCAGGTATATTTTGTTACAAATTAGGGCGAATTGGCCTATCGTCATTTTTAATCAAAAAAACGAAAAAGAACTTTAATTTAGTGTTTCATCTTTTTCCCTTTCTTTTTTCTTTTTTTCGTTTCACCTAATTTCTTTCCAAATGTATTTTTCCAAGAATTTTACAGTTGATCAAATATTTACTAAATTTACTTTAAAATTTAACATATTTTAATGTTAGAAATAAAATCAAGGGAGAATTAGATGGGACAAATGCAAAAAAAACTCTAGAGTTTGACGTTTTCACCAATTAAACCCTCGCTTTTGAAGAGGTATAAAAAAACCCTAACGTTTATATTTTAAGCAAATTAAACCCTCCCGTTAAAATGACTAAC
>KE152698.1:51192-66905 GCA_000411095.1 Aethionema arabicum
CATGTACATGTGACCTGATTATAGCACTGAGTGCAGACCAGAGCTACAGCTTCTTGTGTCTGAATTTGTTGGGAATCTAGAGAGGATGAGTCTTGCTATGTTCTCTGCAGATACTGCGCTTGTTTCCATGGTGCTAGCCGCATTTTCGAAAGCATTCACGTAGTATAGATGATGATCATCTAATATGAATGGTGCGAAAACTTCGGGGGCATGATATTTGGGATATGCACCCCAGTCTATGCGAATGGTTTCGTTTCTCTTACTGTTAAGAAAAGAAAAGAGTTTGATAATGAAACTGAAGAGATCGATTAATTTGATAGGCTTTGTTGTGGTGTGAAAGAGTAGTACCTGAAGAGTTTATCAAGTAATGACTCGGATGCAGGCTCCCGTGTGAATATCTTGTATGTCATGTCTGTCTTACTGTATTTTCTTAGAATTGAGATGCTTGAGAATGGAATTTTCGGGTCCTCGATGGTTCCAATCAATGCTGGAATATCCGAGACTGATTTCATCCCAAAATATCCCTTTTAAAAAACAAAGGAATTAGTTGTGGGAGGCAAATAAAATCAACTCCAAGCTAACTTTTATAGTGATGCTTACCGGGTTTAAAAGCCCCCTCACGAATGTTGTGTGAGTGTGCTGCAGTTCCCTTTTGGGAATTGAGATCGCAGGTGAGAATTGAATATCCACTTCGTCTAATGGTGTAGCAACCACTGCAACATCACATCTATAGCTGCCTCCTTTTGTGGAGTTAAGCTCGTAATATTCACCGAGGTGTGAAATTGATTTGATTTGCTCGTTCAAGTGTAATGTAACATCTGAATGATTAATCAACTTCGCAGCCATCTGCCAGTTTCCACCTTCAACAGACCATAAACCTCCACCAGAACCTGCCAAAGAAACTGCTCCTGCTAATCCACTGATGAGTACACTCTGTCCATAGTTTATCCGAGTAATAACCTGGAAACGACAAGACAAACAAACAAGAAAACATAGTTGAGAAATCTGGAAACACTTGTTAAATCGAAGACTTATATTTTGAAGTTACAGTTGCTATGAAATGTATGCTATATTGACAGAAATCTTTGTATGAGACTAGTTTAAGCTGAACACTTGTGAGAAAACTTACAGTGACCAGCTCGTTGACTAGTAGAGGAGACAGCTGAGCATCAGATAAGCGCTCCTGTAGAGTAACCTTTGTGAGATTGTACAGTCCCGACCATTTAAGCATCGCTTCAACATTGTGAAAGACTGGTCTTGATTCTACGCTTTCATAGTACTTCAAGAAATTTCCAACAGTTTTCTACATCCATTAAGTGTATATCAGTCAACATACAAAAACAAGATTGAGTCCATGTGGTCAGAGCATCCTCAACTCACAAAGAACTCACATTACGCATCTGATATATTGTAATCTATACAAATCCGAGATTTCTTCACTCTTGATCATAAATTCTATTTCGATCTGATGTAACTCTGAAAATTTCATGTATACTTGCTCCTATAACTATAGATTCACGAATATATATCTCAGTCAAAGATGAGAAAATCAGAGTTACCTCAACGAAGCTACTCATCTTGAGCAGTGAAAATCCATATCGCATAAATATGTACAGATCATTCAAATACGGGACGATCTTATCCAGAATCGGAAACATGGAATCGCCACCAAACGTCTTCAACACGAACCTCTTCCCATCCCAAACTCCAAGCGCAGAAGAATCCTCAATCGGCGTCGGCACTCGGACCTTCAAATTGAACCGGTCAACATAATCCCGAACGTGATAGTTTTTCGGATGCAAAATCGAACCGCCAGCTTCAAACGTATCACCAGAGACGGTAACGGTCTTCATCCGTCCACCAACTATCTCGTGACGCTCAAACATCACGATCCGTGCCCGATCCAAGCTGCTGGAAACAGAGTAGTTACGGAGAAAGTGAGCTACGGATGCACCTCCGATTCCACTCCCGATAATACAAACCGTCGACGGCGCTTCATCCTCTAAAACGCCGGAATCGCCGGAGCAGCGTAGAAGAGATGACGATGAGAGAACGAGGAGAAGGGAAGAAATTGCGATGAAAGAAAAGTTCATTTTCTACCTCTTACCGATGGTTAACTTATCCAAGGGGCCTACGGACTATACGATGAAATTTTCATATTATGTCATGAAGAACTAATGTTTTGGTATAAATAAACTAAGAAAATTAATTATATATTATCACATAAAATTATGGTCCATTAAATAAAGACTTCATACTTCATTTTATAATTCGGTTACAAAAAAAATAATTTTCTAATTTTAAATAATAAAATATTCTCTTAGTCTGACAATTTCCCCTAATAATGTAGTACTTTTTTTTTCAAAGACAATAATTGGGCCTACAATAATGTAGTACTTAAAATATCACCTTTTAATTTCTTATTATAAGAAATTAGGGAGTCGTTAAAAAAAAAGATATTATAATTTGGGCCTTATAATATAGTTTGGCCCAGCCGAAAAAGGAAATACAACAGAACAATTGGGGTCTATTTGTAATTTCGTAAAATTTCCCACCAAACCCTCGTAAGCTTGAAGATTCATAAAGGCGGGAAAATTCGCTTAGATATCGAAAGTTTTTCTCCGACGATGTCGCGACGAGGCGGTGGTCCCGTGACGGTGCTGAACGTGGCTGAGAAACCCTCCGTGGCGAAGTCAGTGGCGGGGATTTTGTCCCGTGGCAATTTTCGGACCCGGGAAGGTAGGTCTCGGTATAATAAGATATTTGAGTTCGATTACGTCATCAACGGCCAACCATGTCGCATGTTAATGACTTCCGTTATTGGGCACCTGATGGAGCTTGAATTCGCCGATCGCTACCGCAAATGGCATTCATGTGACCCGGCAGATCTCTACCAAGCTCCGGTCATGAAACACGTTCCTGAGGTATTTAATGTCCAACGAAAGTAAATTCATATGTACTTATGTATGCGTAAGGAGCTTAATTTCTGATTGCTGCTTGGATCGGATTGTTCTTGAACTTAGAAAACAGTAGTTCGTTTCGCCTAATGATGCAAGGCGGGTTTTGTTGGGTTTTCAATTTTATTTTGGATTTGCTTTTCGGAGAGTTAGGACAAAAAAGATATTAAGAAGACACTGGAGGAGGAAGCAAGGAAAAGCGAATGGCTTGTGCTATGGCTTGATTGTGATAGGGAAGGTGAAAACATTGCATTTGAAGTTGTAGATGTTTGCAGAGCTGTCAAACATAATCTTGTTATACGGAGGGCTCACTTCTCTGCGTTAATTGACAGGTAAAGAAATGTCAAGTACCTTCCATATATATTTTCTACTACTCTGCTTCAATTCAAAGAACCAAGTTTGATGATGCTTTGGCGCTGGATTCAATAGGGAAATTCATGAAGCAGTTCAGAATCTTAGAGATCCTAATCACTTGTTTGCTCAGGCTGTAGATGCTAGACAAGTAAGTTCTAAATACGCAATTATGTGTTGATATTCTCTATAAAAGTTGTTTTGCTAATATAGATTTTGAATACCTTAGGAAATAGACCTTCGCATTGGTGCTTCTTTCACTAGATTTCAGACTATGCTGCTGAGAGATAGATTCTCTATTGACTCAGCGGGTGAGGAACGGAGTCGTGTTATAAGTTATGGTCCTTGTCAGGTAATGTGATACCAGTGTCAATAAGTTTCAGATTTATCAGTACCGTTATATGTATATATATTTATATATATATATAGGTTTGATCTATTTCAATTTCAATTGCAGTTTCCTACACTGGGCTTTATTGTAGAGCGATATTGGGAGATCCAGGCACATGAACCAGAAGAGTATTGGACTATCAATTGTTCCCACAGATCAGAAGAGGGCCTTGCCACCTTTAATTGGATGTACTTTTATCAATCCCATGACTATCCTTATTACCTGGTCCACTCTTCTCGAATGTGACGTAAACGTAATTGTTTTTGCAGGCGTGGTCATCTCTTCGATTATGCTTCAGCAGTCATTTTATATGAAATGTGTGTCGAGAAACCTACTGCTACCGTGAGTAAAATTAGAAACCTTTATCAGCAAAATTTATCATTTGATATCGCATCTTCCACTCACTATTGCGTATCCCTTGTACCTCCATCCAGGTAATGAATGTCCCACATCCGAGGGAGAAATTCAAGTATCCTCCTTATCCATTGAACACCATTGAACTTGAAAAACGTGCTTCAAGATACTTCCGCCTTAGTTCGGAGCACACCATGAAGGTAAGTGTTAGCTTCGTTCAGAAAACTTTCCTTTGATTCGTTGGTCTATTAGGACTGCAATTTTTCCAAAATAATCTAAACCCTATTGTATGTGGGTAAATTATGCTTTCTTGGCTGGTTGTCTTTTCAAATTGCCTAAATCTCTGTGTAATAACATCTACAACCACTGGATAGGTGGCAGAAGAGTTATATCAGGCTGGTTTCATAAGTTATCCTCGTACAGAGACTGATTCTTTTTCGAGCAGGACTGATTTACGTGTGGGTAACTTTTTCTCATGAGCCAGTAAGGTTAATATGAAGTATTTGTTCTTCTTTATTACCTTAACTGTAATTTTAGTCTCTTAGAATCTCTAATTTTGTTTAGGCTATGGTGGAGGAACAAACAAGACACCCTACATGGGGTCCATACGCACAAAGATTATTGGAACCTGAGGGGAGGCTCTGGAGAAACCCTGGGAATGGTGGTCACGATGACAAGGCTCATCCACCAATTCACCCGACAAAATATTCTGGCGGGGAGTCTAACTGGAGCAGAGATCACCACGTAAGTATGGGCTGCCAATTTGGCTAACATATTGAAACACAGATATGATAAGTTCTTTTTACCATGTTTTATTACACTTCCCCAGAATGTATATGAGCTGGTGGTCCGCCATTACCTAGCATGTGTTTCCCAGCCTGCAGTTGCTGCTGAAACTACAGTCGAAATTGACATTGCTGGCGAGCGCTTTTCTGCATCTGGAAGAGCTATATTAGCTGTAAGACTCTCGCTTGGAACTTTTTTTTCTTGATTGGCTTGATTTCAGTCGATACGTTTAAAAATTCACTTTTAAGCTGCGTCGCTTAGACATATGTTTTTCTGTTTTGGTAGCTAAATATAACTAGAGAAACAGAAATAAAAATTAATATCTAGTTGGTGTTGCTAGGCCACTGCTATTCATACTATTTGACTCACATTTTGGTGGGAGAAAGGTGAGATAAACTTGCAGCTCCTTCAGAAGGATGACTTGATCATTGCTTGGTCTTCGCTAATCCAAATTGTGAAAGTCTTCCTTGGAAAATATAGTCTCCTTTAAATCCTGAATAGTGTAAACGGCTTACATGGATCCTACTAATTAGGAAGTGATTGAATGCAGTAGAAAAATAGAGAAATCCCCAAAAACCTAGTCATAAAGCATCATACTGATTTATATTCATTTATAATTCTATCTTTGTTAGATCTAGCATTGACACCATTTTTAACATAAGTGTTGCATTTTTTTAGTCCCAAAGTCGTACTTAGCTGTTTGTGCCTGGATTTAGTTGCGGTTTGTTGCCTGCGTATCTATAGCCTACTTGTCTCTTCAGTAATTATATGGACTCTGACCTTCTTTTTCTTTGTCACTAGAAAAATTATCTAGAGGTGTACCGCTTTGAATCATGGGGGGGTTCCGTGATTCCAGTGTATGAAAAAGGGCAGCAGGTTTGTAATCCTCTTAATTTTTCCTGTGATATCTATCTCTCACCTTAGCCTCCTTTGGATAATCTGCTGTGTTCTAGATTTCAAGTTACATTCGTCAACCACTTAAGTATAATGTAACTGAATCTCATAACTATCCGCATTGCAGTTTCTAGTTGAAAGTGAAACTGATAACGACCACAGTTTGCATATCTAATATGATTGAGGCTGCATCTTTGTTGCCGACGTTTTATTTTAAAACAGGAGGCTGTCTCAACTGTTATCATTCTGTTTAACATTCTGAATTTCTTGGTTATTGCAGTTTATCCCAACAACTTTGACTCTTGATACATCTGTTACGAGACCACCACCACTATTGTGTGAAGCTGACTTACTTAGTTGTATGGACAAGGTGATTAAATTGTCTTCTTTACACACTAGTACCTGGTGGTGTTTGCATAATCTTGTTCGCCAGTCCTTCGATCGCATTTGTAACTCTTAATCCCCCCTACCGTTTTGTGAATGTTAGGCTGGCATTGGCACCGATGCAACAATGCACGACCACATAAAGAAGCTCCTTGATCGTGGCTATGCTACAAAGGATGCTAATACCCGGTTTTCTCCGACCAGCCTGGTAGCTAATATACAGTTTCTAAAGTTCCCTATTGTCTTTTTTTCAATTTAATTTATATTTTTCTGTTTTGTCGATATAACTCACCCCGTTTTTGACATTAGCCTATGGCACTGATTTCATTTCAGGGTGAAGCGCTAGTTATGGGATATGATGATATGGGGTACGTATAAGCCTACATAAAATAACTTATCAGCTCTCTCGTATATCGATTACAGTTGTAGCTTTCAACCATATATCCCCTCTAATAAGAGAAAACTGGCAAGATTATTAGCCGTATATTAAGGGCCTATCTATTTGGCGAGACTCAGTAATTTGTATCAAACTTTTGTTGGAGAGCGCCCTAAGAATTTGATGTTGTGTCTTCTTGTTGCCACTTCTCATATTTCTTCTTTCAGGTATGAACTTTGGAAACCAAATCTGAGAGCCCTCATGGAGCATGATATGAATGAAGTTAGTGTTGGCAGCAAGACTAAAGCTGAAGTTCTTGAGAGTTGTTTACAGCAAATGAAAGCATGTTTCTTAGATGTAAGTCCGGCTTTTTAATATATTATTTGCTTTCTTTCAGTATCCAATAGGCTGAAAGTGAATGCCATAATTTCATTTTTTTTTTCGATAGCTGGTATTTACAAATTAATTATCGCAGGCAAAAGTCCAAAAAGCAAAGCTCTTAGAAGCAATGACAATTTTCTTTGAAAGGTGATCCCATTACTTTTTCTAATACTGTGCAGCTTAAGTCCATTTTTTCATAATATATATAATACTGTATGTGCAGATCTAATAACACCGATGAAGGTGAAAATCAGACAGCTGGTGAAGTTGTTCGACGATGCAATCTTTGTCATCAATCAGATATGGCGCTCAGGAAGAACCGGGTAGTTATATATTCCATCAAAACCTCTTTTCTACGTAGAATTTGACTTGCTCTTCTCCAACTTGTTCATAGGAGCCACAAGTTTAACAGTTCATGCCCTGTCGTTGCAGGATGGAAATTTCATGGTTGGATGCATGAGCTATCCTATGGTAAGAACTCCACAACTCTTTCCATAGCACATGAATTGTTACTAATTTTATTATTTTTTTGCTCTTTGTATATCCTTATTTCCGAAAATTCTTAACTAGTTACCTATTAATTTAACACACTTGCCATTCTTCAGTGTCGAAATGCAGTTTGGCTTCCTGGACCTACGCTAGAAGCTTCTGTCACTACTGATGCTTGTCAATCCTGTGGCCCAGGTACGACTCCGTGAACGAAACCACACCAGAATATCACATCACTTTCATGTGAAGATTTGTTTTCATTCTTAATTTCTGCAATTTCTCCATAGGTCCTGTCTACAAGATAAGTTTCAAGTTTCGTCAGATTGAAATCCCACCAAGCTTTGATGTTAATCACTTAGGTAATGGCTCACCATATCAGTTTTGCCTCAGTTTCTTTCATCGTGGTGTTCTTCTGATGGTCGTAGTTACGTTCTGATCAGGTTGCATTGGTGGCTGTGACGACATTCTTAAACAGTTAATAGACATATGTGGAACTGGATCCCGTTCTCAAGGTGAGCATCTCTACATCATATGAAATATACATGGAATCAACAGTAAGAAAATGAGCCTATTTGAATAAGATATCATACACTTGCTTGCCCTCCTAGTATAACATATCACGAATAAATCACTTTTTACGCTAAAATTCGATGATTTGATCTGTAGCAAGGAGAGCTCCAGGTCAAGGTGCCACGTCGAACAATCTCCAAGGAAGCAACACTCGACAGAATGTATGCATTCACTGTCAGCAGCGAGGACATGCTTCTGCTAACTGTCCCTCACGTGCTTCAGGACCTCGAAACTCTCGTCCTACTGGACCAAATCCGAGAAACGGTATTGACCCATTTATGCTTTTGCCTAGTATATACACACTCATATATCATGCAATGAAACTGCTACATCGAGAAAGATAAGTACGCGTCTAGTTGGATTCTGACTTGCTAATATGAACATGGTATGCAGACGAAACTCCAGCTACCACATGTAGTACATGTGGAACACCTTGTGTCCTTCGTACGGCTAACACAGCAGCTAACAGGGGAAGAAAATTCTACTCTTGTCCATCTCAAAGCTGCAGTTTCTTCGTGTAAGCAAAATCACCCAATCTCTTCCACGATTTTGTCTCATAAATTCATATTCTTCATCTCTCAAAATCACTTTCAATCTCTTTACCATAACAGATTTTTGTTTACATGTTGTGTGCTGTTTCTTGTTTGTGATAGTTGGGAAGATAGTATGAGTAACAATAGTGGAAGTGTAACAACAGCTTCTAACAATGGCGGTGGAAACAGTAGACGCGGCCGTGGTGGTGGCCGTGGAAGTGGAGGACGTGGCGGTGGTGGAACAAGCTTTGTGTCGGCCACTGGAGAGCCTGTAAGTGGCATAAGGTGTTTCTCATGTGGTGATCCTTCACATTTTGCCAATGCTTGCCCCAACCGTGGCTATTAGAAGTTACAACGGTAATTTTTCACTGCCTCTACTTAACTTACTATTTTTACTTTTTAGTATAAAAAAATACATACACTAAAACAATATGGTAATAAATTAATTACGATTTTTTATTCGTTAAAAATCGATAATTTAAAAAATTATATCAGGTTTTTAACCAACTTATTAATATTTAAAAAGTTTTACTTTTATATTTTCATTATTTAACGAAGTGAATACTTTTTTATCTTATAAATAGCGAATGACAACTGCATATATCATAGCATTTAATTTAGAATGCAATATTTTTTTGATAATTAGATTTTTTTTTTTTTTTGTATAATTAGGCATTATTATGTCTATATCTAATTCATATAAAATTTAACATATTTTTTATATAAAGAAATTAACAGATCGAAGTTGTTGTAAGTTTATTTTATTTTAATTTTGATATTGTTGATATGTTGATTAAGATGTGATTTGATAGGGTATATATTTACTTAACAAAATTTATAATTTGTGAACAAAAAAACAAAATTTAAAATTTAGTTGGACCAAATTAGACCACGATTCAAAAATTTACTAATCGTTTGGTTTGAATTTTTTTATTAATAATATATAAATTCAGAATATAAATATATCAAAATATGTATGTAGTCGTGATTAAACAATTAGTAATTGAAGAACAAAAATTTATTAATTAATATCAAAATTATTGTATTTTTGTTAATTTCCCACGAGTAGTGTAGTGATTAGGTTGAAAATTATAATTAAATAATGAAAACAAATATTAATTAATAATTAGTAATCACTGTTTTTCTGTGATTTGATAGAAAAGAATTGATCGCGTTAGCTGTGTTTTATCGAATATAATATTTCACGTGCTATAGTCTAAATCGTGCCAACCAAATTACATATCTAATCTTCTAATAAATTTCATAATATATATAGTGAATTAATATGGATTTGATTATTTATAATATATTCTTTTCATTCTCGAGGGATATGATTTTAAAAAGCAAAGATTCGAGTCGTATTAGACTCATTTAAAATATATTTTGTAAAATTTTTCTTTCTATTTTCCAACATTTATTTCAAAATAAAGGATGGAATCTGTAAATCTAGAATACGGTCCAAAGACGACTCTTTTTCTATATAAATAAAGATATTTTTAAAAAAATATTAAAGTAGCTGTCTTAATCTCGATTATCTTTTAATTTATTAAAAAATCGAAATGGGGATTTAGTAGTAATTAAAGATATAAATGAAATCAATTAGAATCTAAGTTTCTGTTTTCATTAACACTTTACATTTGTCAATTTCACACTTTTGAGATTTTACTAAATTTATTAGTAACGGCATGAACTAAAAAAAATTATAATAATTATAAATTTATTATGTGTAATATTTTCTTTAAATGTTAAAATTATTAGTGAACATTAAACTTTCACATATAAACTACCAAATAAAACCATAATATATATCTATATCTATATATATATATATATAGATACTAACAAAGTACCAACAAAAAAACTAGTTTAATGATAAAAATTGGGTTGTTGATAACACTAGTTTATTTTTAATTACTATTTTTTTTATCTTTATCTCAAATTATACCATGGCTGTAATTCGATTTTATTTATTAAAAAAATGAATGAAATCACTACGAGAACTTAGTGGTAGACCGACATGCTTATTCATTACCAAACTCGACTACACAAATTAATAAAATATGTTTTTGATACATTTCAATTATAAAATTAATTTACTAATGATGGTGCTTTATTTCAAGACATTTTAGAATGATGCTTTTTTTGGGTTTTGTTATCTCTCTAATCCCAATGTAAAAGATGGAGAAAGTAATACTTTAATGTAATTGACAACTAATTACACTATAAACAAATTAAAGGTGCTTTATTTATTTATTTATTTTACCATACTAAATCAAATATACTTATATTTGATAACTAATTGACTAATAAATCCCAATGTGTGAATTATTATATCTTCGTTAGTGTTAATAACATGATAATTAATTAACTAATAACATACAAAATTACAATAATTATATATTTAGAAAATATTATATAACTTGTTAGTTCCATATTTTCAGAGTCAATGCTTTGTATTAATGAATCACTAAACATTATAATTATAATAAATACTAATTCAGTTATAAATATCTTGGAAAAAAATATATAAAAATCAAAAAGACATTCACCGACGGAATTATTTTGTCTTCCTCTACTTTGTTTTTGGTTTTTAAATTTACAAAAGAATTGGAGGAATTAGTTACACTTTATTGAAAATGAAATGTGCATGAATCATTTTTTAATGCTCTTTAATATAAAAAAAACTGATTAAAAATTAAATAGGAGAAATTAAATAATAGTATAATAATATTAATTCGAAAAACAATTAATATTTGGGGAAGAGAATGAGAATGAGTGATGCGATGGCTATGTTAATTTTCTCCATCAATTAATATTCCCTCGTGCTTTTTCAAATTAATTTATATTATAATATTAATCAATAAAATAAAAATAGTAATAATCAGATCGTGAGATTAAATCGACGGTCGAGATTTATTCAAAGCAGACGGACATAAACCTCTCTCTCCCACTTTTCTCCCGGAGACAGTTAACGTGATTCGCTCCTTTTCTTTGCTCAAGAGGAAAACGACAAAGAGAGAGAGAGAGAGAGAGAGAGAGAGTAGTGAGCCAGGAAGAGAGAGAGAGAGAGAGAGAGGAAGAGTGTGTGTGGATCGTGAAGTTTGACCGTTGAAGAGGAGGAAGTGTTTTTGTAGCTTAGATGAAATCTGCAGGAGGAGGAGATGTGGATGTGGCGGGGGCGGAGCTGGAGGGAGGAGCGGTGGTGATTGTTGGTGTGAAGCCGGATGAGTGGAGTCGAGAGGTGCTTACGTGGTCGTTGGTGAATGTAGCGCGTCCTGGAGACCGAATCGTTGCTCTTCACGTTCTCGACTACACTCTTGGTATGTGACGACCTTATTCCGTTTCTCCGATCTGAGATTTTGATTTCCTTTTTCGTTTTGTGATTTTGTTTCGGTTTTGTTTGTTTGTTCAGAGGGCTCAGCGTCGCTTATTTCGCTGGTTAGGAATTTCGATACTATGCTTGGTGTTTATGAAAGCTTCTGCAACTTGAAACAGGTAAGTTTCGTCAATGACATTTTGTATTTTCTTCTTCGCCTGCAAATTGCTCCTGTAGAATGGGAATTGGGGGAAAAGTTTAGTGAATTTGGTAGATGTTCTACAGGTAGATTTGAAGTTAAAGGTTATCCGAGGGAAATCAGTTAGGAAGGTTCTGGTACAGGAAGTGAGATCTTGTGGAGCGACAAGTTTAATTGTAGGGTCTTCTAGGAAACATCACACAATACGTTCATCAGCTTCTGTAGCGAAGTATTGTGCCAGGAATCTTGCCAAAGATGTCTCAGTTTTTGCCGTTAAGAGTGGCAAAATTATGTTCCGCAGAGTACATAATCCCAATGGTACGTTATCGATTACTTTTTGATATTATGGTAATTCAAATTTTCAAGATTTGTGAACTGTTGAAATCTACTTAATATACACATGATTTGTGCTCTCTCGTTGTACACAGTTTGTTGTTAAATTAAGCTTGGTGTTTTAGCAGGTTCTGATGGTGCATACATGAATCTTCCCTCTTTAGTTTGTGGCTCACCAAAGATTAGTATTGAAGCGTCAAAGCTGGGAAATAGTTGTAGTCCTGCAAGAACGAGCTCAAGGTGGAGGAGAACTATTTGTAGCCCATCCTTACAGTCTCCTGAATATTTAGGTGTAGATAATTCATTGGCATTAGTGCCAGTAGAAACAAGTGAAACTAACTCAGGTTCCCTCGAGTCAGGACCAGGTTGGCCTTTTCTTCGTAAGCTTTACTGCAAACGAAAAAGTTGGGCCAAAGTTTCCGCTAAGCAGGCTATACTTCAGTGGGTTTCAAGGCTGCGAGGACAGAATTCAGCAGCTGTACTCTATCTGGATAACAAAGGAAGGGGTTCTGTTTTTGATGAAGATTGCTCTTCCAGTATTGATGGTGATGATATTTCCATTGCACGATTAGGTTCTGAGTCAATAAATTCTCCTCTTTCTCCTCACATCGGATCAAACAACATCCCTAAAGAGCTTGAGGGCCTACACGAAAAATACTCTTCCACTTGTAGATTATTCACATATGAAGAACTGTTGTCAATTACCTCCAACTTCGCTTCCGGTAAATCTCTTGCCATTCTCTGGATCTGGGTTCGTTCTAACTTGACTTTCATCTTATGCATACAACTTTTTTGCTGTTTCTAGAGAACTTGATAGGAGAAGGTGGTAATAGTTATGTTTATAGAGGATGCCTACCAGATGGGAGGGAATTAGCGATCAAAATACTAAAGCCTTCTCTAGATGTGTTGAAGGAATTTATACTGGAAATTGAAGTCATTACAAGTGTAAATCACAAGAACATAGTATCTCTCTTTGGTTTCTGTTTCGAGAATAATAATCTGGTATTGGTGTACGACTACCTACCACGAGGAAGCCTCGAAGAGAACCTTCATGGTGAATAACTACACCTACTAATTCCTTCTGAATCTCATACTAGAGAAATTTTGATCAAAATCAATCTCATATTATTGAGTTTATGGTGTTATCTTCTTGATTTAGGTGATAGAAAGGATCCAGCCAAATTTGGCTGGCTAGAGAGATATAAAGTGGCCGTTGGTATTGCCGAGGCGATAGATTATCTGCATAATGGTCATGATTCAGAAGTGATTCATCGAGATGTGAAATCTTCCAATGTTCTTCTGGCAGATGATTTCGAGCCACAGGTACTATTTCACTAATGCAATCTACTTAAGTAAATACTCGAGCTTAAACTCTTTCCCTACTGTTATATTCCAATCTTAATAAAACTTCATGTTCTTTTTGTGAAACTATTTCAGCTTTCAGATTTTGGATTTGCTAGCCTGGCTTCAAGTGCTTCACAACACGTACCATGTGGTGACATTGCCGGAACATTTGGGTATATTAAAGCTTGCTTTTTTACATCTATCTTCCCTTTAAACCTTCTTCACTCTCTTAACCAAGCTTTCCTTATTCAACAGTTATCTAGCACCAGAATACTTCATGCACGGTAAAGTAACCGACAAGATTGATGTATATGCTTTTGGTGTTGTATTGCTCGAGCTCCTATCAGGAAGAAAACCAATTTGCATCGACAATTCTAAAGGCCAAGAGAGTCTTGTCTTGTGGGTAAGCATATATAATCATTTCAAACTCTACTTGGGTTTGATCTAACTCTAGAAACTGACAAAATTTTCGCAATCTCTTTACAGGCAACCCCAATTTTAGAGAGTGGAAAGTACTCTCAGTTACTAGATCCAACTCTAGAAACTGATAACAACAATGAAATAATCGAGAAACTATTGTTAGCTGCAACGTTATGCATCAAACGCACACCTAATGATCGTCCACGAATCAGCCTCGTAAGCTAATACTGCCTCTACTTTTTATATTTATAAGGTGTTTTAACAAAAAAAATTGCCTGCTGCTAACAACAACAACTACTGAAAAAAATGAACAAAATGAAAATGTTGAATAAAAAAAATTAACTGGAAAATGCTGAAAAGATGAAAAAAATGGAAACACAATTACTCTATTTTTAAAAAAATAACCGAATGAATTAGTAGAAAACTCGTTGAACTTTTTTTTTCAGTTTTGTTTTCATTATAAATGGTAAACATTTAAATGAATAGAATAAATATGACTTATCCAACTAAATTCATAAGTACTTTTGTAGTTTCAATGTAAAAAACAGATTTCAATTTTACTATTTTGAACCTAATTTTAGTTGTTTTTGGCTTAATTATTATCTAAAATATAGAGATACTTTAGTTATTTTAATTATTTTATTAATAAGTGTGCATTAAAAAATTACATCTTATATAATATGAAACTGATTGTTACCTTATGGTATAAATAAAATCTTGTTTAGGTACTAAAGATCTTAGAAGGCGAGGAAGAAGCAACAGAAATAGGAAAAGAACAAATGAGAGGAGTTTCAGAAGACGTAAACGCATATTTAACGAACATAGAATCACATATAAACCTTGCATTGCTTGATTTAGAGGATGATGCAGCTTCTGATAGTAGTCCAGAAGCAAGTAGTATCTCTGTTGAAGATTACTTGAAAGGAAGATGGAGTCGTACCACAAGCTTCAATTTCAACTAACTAATGCTTTTTACTAGTTTTTTTTAACACTGAGAAAATGGTGAATTTGGTGAGATGTAAGTGTGTAAATTGTAATTGATTTTGAAGGTTTTTTAAAAGGAGTGTGAATAAAGGAGAAGAGAGAGATTGGTAAGTGTTATTAGTTTGGTTTTGTTTTATGTGTAGTAGAGATTTGTAAGTGTTTACGTTTTTTTTACAGTTTGGTTTAAGATTTCAGTTTTTTACGGTTTGGGTTCGGTAGAAATAGTTTAAAAAAAATAGTAATAATAAGTTATAACGAATTGATTTAGTTCATAAAATAATTTATTTATAAAAGTAATTTATCCACACTAAAAAACATTAACTATTGGATATGTGTAAATTAGCAATAATTTATATGCATATTAACAAACATTAATTATACACATTAAGAAATGTGTGTAAATTGACAATAGTTTTGTACTAAAATAAGGTTTCTTTTTTCATAAACCTTATATTTTTCTTCCATAAACCTTATTTTTTTATTTTAGTTTTTCGAGTAAAAAAAAAAGGTTTATGGAAATTAGAGTTCAGTTTCTTTTTCAATAAAACAGAAAATACTTTTATCTACTCATACAAATATTTGTACATTTTTTTCAAAAAATACTTCAAATTTATATATATATATATATATAAGGGAAGGCAAAAAAAATAT